>JAEQBA010001073.1:95025-166591 GCA_019434445.1 Phalangium opilio | reverse complement strand
TGCCAACCTGATTACATTACATGAACGTGCAGGATTATTGCGTTTCAAAAAGAAACTGGGAAAACGGAAAACGATATACTTGCATCCTCGGATTTCAGTGTCAAATTGAACTATGAAATTGTGTTTTTTCTTAAAACTTGTGTAAAGTAACCTTAATCAAGTATTGTAACCCGATGTATGAATTTTGTAATTTTAAACCCATTAAACCTAATTATGGAGCAAAATGTCGCCGCTAAAATATGCCTTTCGCAACGCCAAGGGTCGGGGTTGGGTTTTCCTGGACAAAACTCTTACGGCCGGAAAATCTTTCAAAACTCTCTTAAAGGCCGACTTCCAGCGAAAAGGGTTCTAGCGAACTGAAACCGAGCATCGAGACTAACAATGAAGCGAACGTGCCGATTTTCGAAGCCCCGATGGGTCAAAGTTGGAAGGGTTCTCGCTAACTGAAGATGAACAATGGAAATCGTTTTAAATTTATTTCCTCTCGAATTTCTGCTTTCCCCTGAAGGAAATTCTCTATTGTGTATCTTCAGTTCGCTTGAACCACATTGCACGGCTTTCGGTTAGCTAGAACCCCTCCATCTTTTGCCCCAGCGGGGATTCGAAAATCGGCACCGTCGCTCGCTCATTAGTCTAGATGCTCGGTTTCCAGTTCGCTGGAACCCTTTTCGACGGAAGTCGGCCTTTAAAACACAGGCAAGAGACATCCTATATCCCAGGCTTGTCCTATAACTATTATCTGAATTGAGAGTTAATTTAAAATTAAACTTAATTTATTGACATGGTACGATACCAATCTGAAGTTTGATAAGCAGAGGAGAGCAAGCAAAAAGGGTGAACCTGGGAAGAATCAAGTTATGTTACAGAACTTAAGTATTACACAGTGTCATCATCCTTCTAACCTTTCTGCCTACCTACTAACGCCTCAGCAAAATTTCAGCTTCCTAAGTAAATCGATTTGGACTGGATGTTCTTGAAGTAGTCAGTCAGACGGAAGTTTAACTTACAAATAGCAATGTTTTAATTGCTATATATTTCCCGAACATTATTTTAATAGCTACTCAATCGCTCGAGAGAAAGTGTCACGTCATGCGTAACAAAGAATTACCTCCTTTTTTACATTTATTCTCGATACGCCCAATAAAACTATACTGATTAAATAATCGCAATTTAAAAAGCCGTAAAGTTTATAATAATTATGCAAATTATCTGTCCTATTCGCAATTAAGAGAACTTGAAAAAAATTATTGTAGTAATTTATTCAATGAACTTGGAATTTAAAATGAAAATCACTCGAGCGTAGCGAAAAGAAAGAAAGAAAAAATTTTAAAATGAAATAAAAGCAAAAACCGCAAGGTTAAAAGATTTAAATTACTGTAAAATTATTCGCCCATGTAAACGTGATTCTAAAATAATAAAAAAGGGCTTTTCTTTTCGTATTTTTAAACAAGTTGGGAAACCAAAATAAACCTCTCCGAGTCGAGCCCGGAGCTATCTTACCAACGGTAGAGGCTTTTCTTGAGTAATTAAGTAAATATAATTGATTTTAATTATTTTAATCGTCAGTAATTTACCTTAATTCCAGTTAAATCGTTTTAAGAAACTTTATTCCTAAAATCATTTTAAACATAGCTATTGTTGACGTTTGAATTCAAGCGTATGCCTCTTTAACAATTTTTGGAAATTTAGGGTATATAAGTTGGCTGATTCCAGATATAGGGTAAGACATAGCGCAATTTCGTGAACCTTTGGTGGAAGCCCTGCCATTGGGAGGCTAGACGTTTCTCGTAACCCTATAGCCGATTGCCGAGGACATCTTAACCCTAACGATGATAATGAAGTAGAAACCAATATTTCTTTATGAGAACTGCAAACGCGGTCCGGATACTGCGAACACGTTTGCTCCAATTTGTCAACTACGAACGCGGTGTAAACAGACAGACACACAGACAGGTCCAGTGTAATACCTCTCCGTGACGCCATCGTCACTAGGAGAGGTAAAAAGCTTAGAAATTTTAATCAGGCGGATGGAAGAGTTATGATAAAAAATAAGGGATTTTCTACAATTTTATGGAGATTTTTCTCCGCATTGTCGGGATTAAATTTCTTGAAATTAGAAACCGCATTTTATAGAGAAAAGGAAGCGGGATTAGATTCACCCTGCACTTCTACATTTTATACTAAATATTACGTATTTGGCTACCTGGGTTAGAACGTGATCCTTTTAAATTTCTAAGTCAAGGTTAAGATTCAGCTTTCAAAATGGGTAATTCACTGAATTTTATATAAGTGACGTGTTATTCGATATATCTTGCGTGCGGAAGATAGAGTTAAGGAAGTAAGCTTATGGAAAACATTACGGAGAAAACTGAGATTCATTGAACAGGTTTATTGTCTCCGAGCCTTGAAGTCGTGGTAGTTGAACAATAAGTATAGATCTAAGCCAGTATTTTCCAGGGTTCATACAACTTTTTGTATGTTTTCCACATAAAGGCTTCGCATCGAGGGGCTACTGTCAAGTTTTCAGTGTTTGTCGCCCTATTACAAATTATAACAGAGAATAATTTAATGAAGTAGAAATTACGGGTAATCATTTAGAACAATTAAAGATAGCGCATCGAGGGGCTATTCACTCAAAATATTCTGCACGTCTTTTAAGGGTTAAGCATGTGTAATACTTTTTGAACAATTAGAGGTAGCGCATCGAGGGGCTATTCACACAAAATATTCGGCACGTCTTTTAAGGGTTAGGCATGTGTAATAATTGTTGAACAATTAAAAGGCAGCGCATCGAGGGGCTATTCACACAAATTTCTGTACGAATGTTAAGTACGGTACGATGTGGCTACTATTATGAGCCCAACTCTTGGGCCATCTTGTTTGAAGTAATAACTATACGGGATTGGTTATATTTATTTGAAGAAACCAGGACCGTATAGCTACAGAAAATGGCGGCCAGGGCGAGAAAATGTTTATATATAACTGGTCATATAAACCAATTTTGGTACCTCTTTACCCTTCTTTTAAGCCCATCTGATTTCGATGAATTGTGCTATAAATTAGAAATTTCCCTGCGTTTTTATTCAACAATTTATGTCCCCTGGCTCTCCAGGTTTGTATGAACCCTGGTTCTAGTGTTCATTCAAAGAACTTTCTAGATCCAATGTTTTGAAAGGCTTTTTGTTATTTGTCCGGGGCAGGCGTCAAAAACACCCTAACAGAAGCGAAATGCTCCATTTATGGCAATGAATTAAAGATGATGATGACCTAATTTTATTACTCTCCATAGAATAGCAAATTTAATTAAAAAAACTGTTTACGAAACTCAAATAGTTAATGTTAAGAATAACAAATTAGAACTAGAAGGGTTAAAATTGGCGATCGTTGTTGAAACGCGTAAATATTTGAGAAGAGGCAAATTGAGTTTTCGTTATGTCACTAATAGGAAAGTTTATGTTTATTAATTAGTTGGACCACTTAATTTCAACCCCGAACCTCACTGGTCCCAACGACTACTTTAAAAATTCCAACTTAAATACAAAGGGTAAGGGGAACTGGTCCTTGGGACAAGTTACTTTATTTTAGACACCAGGGGTACCAAATCTTGAGCACCAGTTTGGAAAAAAAAATCTTATTTCGAATCTTGCACTTTGTGTACGTTTCCTCTGTTACAAAAACACGCATAGATTTCTCTAAAACAGTTTTGTGTTTCTGTCAAGGACCCATGTCTCCCCGAATAGAGCTTACTTAATTCAGTTTATGAATTAGTATATCCCTTTAACACTGCAGAAAAGAGGTACTCATAAGTATCATCACAGGTTTATAAGATATGTCCCAAAAGTATGACACTTCCTACACTTCGTAATGCTAGAGACTTACAGCTCGAGATATAGTTTGAGAACGACAAGCGAGAACTGACTACACTCCGTTAATTTTGCAGTACTTCCATCTTCCTATTTGGTCTGCATTACTAAGCCTTTGACAGCGCCTCACCAGGCGTCGCTTTACGAGAATCTATGACCTACCTCACTCACTTCATGACAAGCTCCAGTTTGTAACCAGTGACAAACTTATGCTGAACATACCTTACGAACTTATGGTATCATTTCTCATATAGATGCAACTCTAACACCAGGAAGTTAAAAGTTGAACAAAACCCCTTTTGAAAAGCTCATATTGAAAAGAGAGAAAGAGAGAGAGGAAACTCTAATCCGGCTCTCATTCGAAGAGATTAGCCGAATGTCTCGGTTGTCATTTAAACGAATTATTTTTCGGCCTGTTTTTACTCGAGCTAAAACTCTAATTCGTTATTTCCCCCCTCCCTCCCTCTCTCTTGAGCCGAATTCAATCCACCCTTGGTTTCATTACGGGCCATTATGTAGCACTTAAAAATCGCCAAGACAGACGCCGACATTTCCAGATTTGGTCAGTAGAAGGCGAGGTTTTGATACGTAGACGTAATCAACGGGCGCCGACAGGCCGTACCGACATCTAAAAGGGCCACGAGCGACAATGATTACAAGAAGAGGTCGCTCGACCCATATTTTTTGATCCTCGATGAAAAGGGGTGAAAGGACTTCTTCGACACGCTGATAAACAGTGTAATGTTGTCTAATTTGGTTCCTTCTTCGTTCAATATTATATAATATATGTTTTCAACAACTAGTTTAAAGTGAAATGGTTACGTTTTTTATATAAATGAAATATAAACGATTATTCGACAGAAATTTTCAACTAGAGCAGGAAAAGCTTTGGCGATACTAAGAATTGCATTAACAAATAACTTGTGCTTTTCAATTTAAATATTGCACACTCAAGGTTCATACAACTTTTGGAAAACCCATTTCCCTGAGTTTTCCATTTTTTTCCCCATTTATTTAACTGAGTTTTCCATTTTTTTCCCAAATATCGAGTAATATCATTGGGAGTTTTTTTATAATTGAAGCAATTACTACAGGGCAAACTCACTCAAACTTGAAAACAAATTTCCCTGATTTCCTAGAATTTTACTGAAAGTTCTAAATTTCCTTGAGTTTTGTACGTTTGTATGAATCCTGACAATATACGTCATCATTAAAATCATCATGAAGTTATGTCATAAAAGTAGAAACCTCACATTACTTCATGCAGTATCTTACGGGTAAAATACGTTTTCGTAAGGATTATCTCTTTAAAAAAAATCCGGCTAACATTCGCATATTGTTGAAATGTAGATTACCAATTGCGGTGGCCCAATGGGACTAGGCAAACATCGCTTTCATTTTTAAACACTTGACAAGTCCCGTATTATCTGGCCCAATACAGAAACGGAAAACCAGAACGGGTACGATAGTTCTATATTTTCTTTGACCGGAATATGAGGTGTTAAAAATTTTACGAAGAATTGAAGTATTCGGAGACGTGGTTTTTTCAACCATTATGGTAGGAAGATACTGTTTGACTCAAATACTCCGCCATGTACGTCATCAATAAAGTCACGTAATAAAACTAGAAACCGGACATAATAACTTTTTTCGCTGGTGAAATATTTGGGTCTACATTCACTATCGAAGTTTACCCTGTTGGGAGCGGCCCAACAAAACGGTAAACATCACTTTCGTTTCGATAAAAGTTAAAGTATGTTTTAACTAAATATCATTTTGATTTGACAAGTGGTATAAATCTGGCACAAATACTCTGCAAACATGCCAAGAAAGAAAAAACAAAGTTCTGAAGTTGTAGGTAAAAGCAGTCTAAGAAGTTGATTTTTACGAACCGAGTATTTAAACAATCTCTTGAACTTTATTTTGAATGCAGAATAATAAGGCTAAATTATACTTGTTGAACTAATGAAGTGACAACTAAAGCAGTCCCAACTTGAAATTTCTAATAGGCCGTCTTGATTTTTCCTGAACATCCTACGTCATTGGTATCAGGGATAGATTTAATTTTAGAAGTAGGAATGGAGAACGGTTAGTATTTACTTCAGTCCGACTCATAGCCCAGTATAGAGCCCCTCCTTCCAACACGTAACGAAAAGTTTAAATTATCTTATTGGCTGCTCACTTAAACTACGTTTTGATGACGTTGCTGACGGGGACGGCGAAAAATACCTAATTCCTTTTTACCTCTGTCGCTATGACCCGCCTCTTCTTTCATACTCCCCCCCCCCCACCCGTCCCGTGGAAGGGCTCCGGGACTTTGACGCGCACCCACATTACTCTGTTCTCCATTCCTACTTCTAAAATTAAATCTATCCCTGTTGGTATCTAATAGTGTTTATTAGCCGATAGATCACTAACGAAGATACGAAAGCAATTAGCGTAAAGTTCAATTTATATAGATATTAAATGAACGTTTCTCAGCTATCTCAGATAAAACTTCAATAATATAAATAAGATTGACAGGTCGTTGTTTGAAGAGGCACTAAATTCCTATATAGCGACTCCTTTGTTTTGTTGTATTTGGAGGGCGGAGGCGACACAAAGTCTAGTCAAACAGAAATTGCAAAGTTTTAGCTATACACCGCGTTATTTAGCGGCCAGTCATTGCACGATCGATTTTATCAATGAAAGATATTGCTTCTTGCAACAAGGTCAGCTAGAACAAATCACGATTAAGAATCTTCCATAACGTCATTCTTAACTGACAGATCAGTTATCGATATCTTCAAATCAAACGCATCAAGCCTATAGCAAGATTGTAGCGCCACTCTAGGCCTACATCTTGGCGCCAAAATATAACTTCAAATAAGCGAGGAGTCTTCTGAAGCCGAAAATAATAGAACCAGAACGTAAAATGTCAATTTTGGCGACTTTCAACTCTGAAAACTGTTTCATTAAACTATAGGCTTAGTGTTCAAAGGGTTTTAACGATGGCGAAACAACAATTGCTAGAGAATCCCGGATCCAAAGTCAATGTACACTTTGACCCTGATAGTTAAGGAGTCCTTTTGTCGTCTGCTATAGTCGTAAGTTACGACTTGCAAACGCAATTAGGTTTACATTTAACCTAACACTATATTTGAGTAATCATCTTAAGTGTTGTTCTCACTCAAAAACACAGAAAGCTTTAATATACAGGGCGTTTCTGATAAGTTTGCCATAAATTAAGGGGGATGTTCTTTGGGTGCACGATTTCGAGTCAAAAATGTAACTTCTATGACATTTTGTAGTCCGGGACACTGTTTTCAAGTTAAGATTGTTCAGTATTTTAAGAAGGGTCCGTTAAATTTAATTAAGAAACTGAGAGACAATGATTTCTATTTTAATTAAGGGGTCTTCCCCAAAATACTCAAATCATAACTCGAAAACATTGGCGCCGGACGTCAAAATGTCAAAGAAATTACATTTACAACTCAAAATCGTCCAAAGAACATCCCCCTTTATTTATGGCAGACTTATCAGAAACACCTTGTACATGTGCCATAATTGTTGTGCATCATCAATTATAAGGACGATTAAACTTGAGTTTAATTTCACATCACAGCAGAGCTCTTAAAGGGGTCCATTTTTACCCTATCCCTTTGTATCGAGCTCTACAAGGAAAATTCGTTGTTTGCCACACGGCCCCTAAAACTTTCATATCTTTCTCTATTATTTTCCCTATTCAACGGGCTAGACATAAGTCTGGATTGGCGCCCGCAGATGGTTTAATGGTTTTGAGAAATTGTTTCAAGCACCATAAGCATGCCCCTTAAAAAACGTTTTTGACGAGCGAGCCTCCCCTCTTCTTGTTCCCACTAATCTTTGCAAACAAAAGTATCGCAGTTTGTTGGGATGACGAATGAGAAGAGGGAAATGGTACAGACACTGAGCATTCATCTATAAGGGGAGCCTCGGAGTTGGACAAAATTCGTAAAGATCCTCATTCCCTAACACATATTAGCAAAAGAGGATAATTATTAGAAGGATGACACTCTGTATCCTCTTAATACTTTGGTTATGTATCACGATTCTTCACTGGCTCATGCACCTTTTAGTTTCCTTTCCTGGTCATCAAACTTAATTTAAGATGGGCATCGCACCGTGCCAGGGTGAATTCTATAACTGTTTGGTACTAAATCCTCAGCAATCAAATAGACACAAACCTTGATTGTCTTGACGTGGGATAAAAATTCACAAGCGCATGCGCCTTGGAAAATAGTTAAGCAGCGCTAATAGAGTAATGATGAGGGAACTATTTATCTCGTATGCAATTCGATTTAGTAACCTTGCTACAAATGTAAAATGATGTTGGTAAGAATCATGTTACAATTACCCCGCTTTGTGGTTGGTACGTTTCTCTCGAAGAGAAGTATTATATACTTCAAATATTAGCAAAAGTGTTAGTCGTTACATAGCAACCTGTACCCGTTGTTATGTATTTGTGAAAGGCTTGAAAAATATATTTAAGCAGAAGTTCTCTTCTCTATTTGAGAGATGTGTACCACAAAGAGGGGTAATTGTAACATGATTCTTTCCAACATCATTATACATTTCGAGCAAGGTTACTAAACCGAATCACAAGCAATAAATAAATAGTTCCCTCATCATTACTCTATTAACGCTTAACCATTTGCCAATACATGGCAATTGTGAATTTTTGTCCAACGTCAAGACAATCAAGGTTTGTGGCTTGATTGCTGAGGATTAAGTACCAAAAATAGTTATAGAATTCACCCCATGGTGCGATGCATCAACTGAGAGAAACAGGTAAAATTATTTCGTTCTCAAAATGAATTTTTTTACTAATGCATACCAACTGTGGTTGAGTTATATTGTTTGGCGTGTCCTTCACGAAGTTTAAAATATTACTTTCTTGTTTATCAAGGTTTGAAAATATGAAGTTTGTAAGGGTTATAATAAATTCCGTGTCTACGGCTATTTGTGCGAGTAAATATAGTATTTAGGAAAGGGTTCAAGCTGTCGAAATGATTTGTATCAAATTTTAAACGCCACTAATTCAAGGATACATTTCAGTTACACTACCGTATTTGGAAATTATATTAAAAATAAATTAAATAAAAAAATACAGACTACAATTTTTATCTACAACTCATATTTGAGAAATGGGTTGTTTGTTCGTTTGTTCTTTTTGATTATACCAGGGATAGATTTAATTTTAGCAGTAGGAATGGAGAACAGAGTAATCTGGGCGCGCGTCAAAGTCCCGTACCCCCTTCCACGGGACGGGGGTATGAAAGAAGAGGCGGGTCATAGCGACAGAGGTAAAAAGGAACTACGTATTTTTCGCCGTCCAGTTAAGTAAGCCAATAGGATAATTTAAACTTTTCGTTACGTGTTGGAGGAAGGGGCCCTACACTGGGCTATGAGTCGGACTGAACTAAATGCTAACCGTTCTCCATTCCTACTTCTAAAATTAAATCTATCCCTGATTATACATAGTCAAAATTCGTTACAGAAACACAGAAGATGACCAAATTACATTAAATTCATTAAATTGATTAATTAACACCAGGGGAAGCTTTTAGAAGTGGATTGTTTAAGTTCAATGAGGTTAGGTTCTCGCAGACGCCAAGTTATTAGGTTATTGAAATTTCTAAAAACATGATAAAAACGTATCATACGCATGGGCCAATACTTTAAGGAAGTGTTGGCTACTGTGGCGCCCCTAACATGCTGGCTAAACTTCTAGACACGAATTTTACCTTGCCAAAGGCAGGAACCTATCAGAATTCGTCCAGGAGGGTGGAGCTAAAATTAGCCTTTGCTAAGATTAGCAGGCCAGTCTACTATGGGAGCATCTATTAGAATTTGTTTCAACTAAACCACAGCCCAGACTTACTTCAAAAAACCAGGGCAACGCATACCAAATTACATAAATACTAATAGAAAAGACCTCTATGCGGCGACAAAAGCAACTAAATAGTGTATTTATACGCTATATATTATTTATGATAGCACTTAAGTACCAAATTATTAATCGAATCCAATCTGAGAAACAACACAAGAATCTAAACCGTATATAAATGCAACCTAAAAAAACTAGTTTAAAATTCAGGTCCCGGTCATCATTTGGCGGTAAATTTCACCGCCATTTTCATTAAAATTTAAACTATTTAGACCACAACAAAAAGCATGATTGCAATGAATGAAAACGGGCCTCCGCATTGCAAGAAAATAAATTCTGAGAATGCATATGGGTAACGCGTTTTTACACCGAGAAAAAAAGGAAGTTTCAGTTTGACCTTTAAACCTTGCTCAGCGAGGGTCTTTTTCTTCATCGCCTTAAAACCACTTTCGGATCATGCATTCAAGACGCAAAAAAAAACAGAACCTGAATAAAAATCGTGGTGCAAATAAAAATGTGGCTCTTTATACCAAATAAAAAATATATAAGCTTTAAAGGAGAATAGAGTATAGACTCTTCGAAAATTTTAAGCAAAGCATAATGTCACAAGTACCGTAGCTCAATTCTCGGTCAATAGACCATTTCAATGCTTTTTGTCGCCTACGCTGTATCTTTTCCAGAGACAACTCAGGCTATGTAACATTGACGGTCAAAAAGTTACTGCTAAAACATTCTGGAGGAATAACGTTAGGACATTTGAACCATTTTTACAGGGTTCGTACGAAATTTTTACATTGAAAATCCCTGACTTTTCCAGGTTATCCCTAACCAAATTTTGGCAATATTCCTGACCATTTTAAAGGCCGGGAAACGGCTAGAAGGGTTCTTGTCAAACTGAAAACCGTGCATCGAACTAACAATGGGCGACCGTGCTTCAAACTTTTTAGGGGTTCTTGTCAAACTGAAAGCCGTTCAAAGCGGTTCTTGTCAAACTGAAGATAAACAATGGACAGTCTCTTAAATGGGGGATGCAAAAAGTCGGGGAAACAAAATTTAAGAGACTGTCCATTGTTTATCTTCAGTTTGACAAGAACCGCTTTGCACGGCTTTCAGTTTGACAAGAACCCCTAAAAAGTTTGGAGCACGGTCGCCCATTGTTAGTTCGATGCACGGTTTTCAGTTTGACAAGAACCCTTCTCGCCGTTTCCCGGCCTTTAAGGTCTTTGCCAGAGCCCACTTCATCACACCTGTCTCATATTAGCATTGCTAAAAGCATGGTTTGATATACCAAACGAAAACCCTGACATATCCCTGACGTTTTAGGAAAAACTTTTAAATCCCTGATTATCCCCGACTTTTAACCCTAATTTTCATATCCCTGACTTATCCAGATTTTTCAGGTTATCCAGGTTCCGTACGAACCCTATTTTAAAAGGGATTACAGCGACCATGCCTAGAACCTTTGCAACAAGCAACAAACCTTCACTAGATAACTGGAATCTTCCCAAGGCCCAAAACTGGAGTTTAACCATAACTAACTACAAACGAAACCACAAAAAATTTACTTTCAGTTCTCCTTTATAAAATAAAAACCGCAAAACGTTTTCAACGAAATCTGGCGTAACGCGTATTAAGTAATTCGCGTAAAACATTTTGGAGAAGTATAGGGCTGGCACTTTCGTACCTTTTACAGTGTTTTACTCATTGGAAGAAACACATGGGGTGCCACGGCTTTAGAAGATGATTGATTCCCCAGGGTGATTGTGTACGAGTGCTGGGAGAGAAAAAGAAGTCTTCTAAAAGCCTTGACAATGGGGGGTGTAGCTCTTAAACGATGGAAACCATTAAGTTAAATATTTATTCAATTATAAAAAAATTTATTTATAAAATTTTTATAATGCGAGACCTGTTCGATTCGGTATACTTAATCATATACTCGTTTGTATACATGCATATGAGTAATATAAAGGCCTCCCAGTTTGTTAGGTCGCACCTATTTGTAACAATACAATCGTAAGTAACATAACAGTTATAAGCATCTGAACGGAGCTTGCTTATTTGAATTCACCTCAGACAACCTACCAGGTGGTCCGAGGTATTCACTCAAATCTGACCAAGTTCAAACACTTTTTTCTCAGTAACAGACCAGGGTTCGTGCAAATTTTTGAAAACCGATTTCCAACATCAAACTTACTCAAAACTCACAAATTTCCCTGAATTTTACTTAAAATTCTAAATTTCCCTGAATATTTCCTAAGTTATTTGTCAACTATTTATTTCCCTGAGTTTTCCAGGTTTTCCCTGTTAAAGTTTTCAGGCTTTGTATGAACCTTTCCGACCCTAACCAAAGGGGAAGCAAATAATTCTCTTTTCAGGTCAGTTGCACCAGGAATTTAAATACTTAAAAGCAGGAATAAATAACTGTTTATGTTTCCTACAAAATTGGCAATAGGAGACGATCTTCTTACGTACGCATTAAGCGTTGTCTTTTGTCAGGTAAGCTTATCTTAGATTGGGCAAATGTAACAGATATGTGGCATGTGGTTAGTTATTAATTCCAAAGCTTCAGCAGTACGTTGTCTTGCCCTAAAATCTTCAAAATAAGACCCACTAAAATACTCTGATGAAAAGTGCATCGTGAGGAAGTTTCTTTGTGATAATAGCCCCTTTTTAAAACGCAATAGCAGCTAGGCCTAGTATTGCATATTTTCAATTTAAGGAAGGAACAATTCTCTTCACATCCTTTTACTTTACGGAATCGATCCAATTTTTCGATGAAAAGGTTTTTTTTCATAGTACGATATAAATTAAGAAACTTTTATTTGAATGCTCTAAATAATCTATAAATAACGTAATGGGTGCAAAGATAAAATCAAGGGATCCGACACTGCAAAAAAATTAAGGATTAGATTTTGTGATTTCTTCGAGCATTTCAGGAGCTCGTCTTTCATTTCGAGCATTGTTTAAAGATTTCTGGACTTCAGACTTACGAAATCTTTGACATTTCAAAGTAATTTCTGAACAATTTTTAGGTGATCACCAGAGTTCACCCAAAGAAATCCCTCACTTTTTCTCTCCATTACAGGATTTGTCAAAGATTTCGTAATTTCTTCAAATACTTCGAAATCTTTCTGAACAGTTCGCAATTTCTTCAAAGATTTCGAAATCTTCCTGAACAGTCGGTAATTTCTTCAAAGATATCGAAATCTGCCTGAACAGTCGGTAATTTCTTCAAAGATTTCGAAATCTCCCTAAACAGTTCGCAATTTCTTCAAAGATTTCAAAACCTTCCTAAACAGTTGGTCATATTTTCAAAGATTTCAAAATCTTCCTGAACAGTCGGTAATTTCTTCAAAGATTTCGAAATCTACTAAAAAGTTCGCAATTTCTTCAAATATTTCAAAATCTCCCTAAACAGTTCGCAATTTCTTCAAATATTTCAAAACCTTCCTAAACAGTTGGTCATATCTTCAAAGATTTCAAAACCTTCCTAAACAGTTGGTCATATCTTCAAAGATTTCAAAACCTTTCTAAACAGTTGGTCATATCTTCAAAGATTTCAAAACCTTCCTAAACAGTTGGTCATATCTTCAAATACTTCAAAACCTTCCTAAACAGTTGGTCATATCTTCAAATACTTCAAAATCTTCCTAAACAGTTGGTCATATCTTCAAATACTTCAAAACCTTCCTAAACAGTTGGTCATATCTTCAAATACTTCAAAACCTTCCTTAAACAGTTGGTCATATCTTCAAATACTTTAAAATCTTCCTAGACAGTTGGTAATTTCTTCAAATATTTCAAAATCTTCCTAAACAGTTGGTCATATCTTCAAATACTTTAAAATCTTCCTAGACAGTTGGTAATTTCTTCAAATATTTCAAAATCTTCCTGAACAGTTCGCAATTTCTTCAAATATTTCAAAATCTTCCTGAACAGTTCGCAATTTCTTCAAATATTTCAAAATCTTCCTGAACAGTTCGCAATTTCTTCAAAGATTTCGAAATCTTCCTGAACAGTTCGCAATTTCTTCAAAGATTTCGAAATCTTCCTGAACACTCTGTAATTTCTTCAAATACTTCGAGATGATGGAGATTCCTTGTAAATGTCGGATCCCTCGGAAAAACATGTACACTCGTTTTGTTTTGATAAATTAATAAAAACGCTGGCTTATTTATATCGAACTCGTAAAATAGTTTTAAATTATTTTGATAGAAAACCGCATTCAGTGATGCTGAATGAATTTTCATTATTAGGGGCAACCGTTTTCTCCACAAAAAAATCTCCATTCACTCGTGATTGACGCAAATTACGATTAAAAAACAAAAGGCGATAAAAAATACCGGTTAGCTAAATGATTTCGTTTAAAATTCCGGACAAAATAGTATTAGGAAGTAGGTAGCACACGATATTGACCCTTGAACTTGACGGAGAAAAATCCTCAATTCCGCATTAATTAATTTCAGGTATTTTGAGGGAAATATATACTATACGGAAGCCAATGAACTTTGATTTATTGCGTTAGAGTTTCCAGAATATAAAAGGAATCTATTCAGTATTACACGAGAAACAATTTTGAAATCAAAATATTACCTCTCCGAGTCCAGAGGACCATATCACTATAGCCACTTAATTACCTGAATATGCAATGTAATTAATGTAATTAATGTTATTTATTGATAAGCAACTGTAGCCATTAAGATTAAAATAATGAATTATTCAAGCTATATAAGAAGTTCTATTCATAACTCGAATATTCAATATTCTTAGTTTTCCTGTATGATAGCTTTGTCTATATTAGAGCTGACAATGAGAATGTGCAAAAAAGATCGTACCAGGGTTGCAACGAAATTTTCAGACTCAAATTCCCTGAGTTTTCCAGGTTTTCCCTGACCCTTTTTTTACGATTTACCGTCCGGTCCACTGTTTTTAAACTTAAGATAGGAGTATTTTAAGGATGTCCCCTTAAAATTAGTTGAGAAACTGAAAGATAATGCTATTTTAATTAAAGGGAGGGTGAAGTGGAAAATCAAGTGGTTATTTATAGATTCTTCTTCTAATTATAAGCCCATTCTGCATAGTGAAACATTCAGGAAATATCTCCGAACGGCTTTAAAATTCAAATTAGGTTCAGATTTTATGGATAATTTGAAATAAGGACCTCCGACCAATCGCATAACGCCCTACCTTCTTGTTAACAAAATTACAGTTGCACGCTCCATGCCAAATGAAACTTAGCGCGAGATTTGATAAAATTTGCTCGCGATATGACAACGTGGCGCGAGATGTAGAGGGTGCAACTGGAATTTTGTTAACAGGAAGGCAGGGCGTTATGCGATTGGTCGGAGGTCCTTAATTCAAATTATCCATAAAATCTCAAACTAATTTGAATTTTAAAGCCATTCGTAGATATTTTCTGAATGTTTCACTATGCAGAAGGGTTTTATAATTTGTACAAGAATCGAAAAAAAAAATCACTTGATTTTCCTCTTCATCCCCCCCCCCCTTTAAGGGGTCATCCCTAAATTCAAAAAAGTGGCCCTTACAGCAAAATGTCATACAAGATTTTCAACTTAAAATCGCCCAAAGAACACCCAGCTTAATTTATGGTAGACGTATCAGAGACACCCTGTATATTCAGATATTGATTAAACAAATTAAGAATATTCCAAGGATCTGCATAACCAGACTACACAAATATTTTGGTTCATAAAAGATGGTATCGCTCTATCGCGATTTTAAATGACCTAGTAAACTAATCAATAGACTAATAAATAGATAATACAAGCCAAGGAAATTTTTGAAATATTATCTACATTGCACAAATGATGATAAAAGCAAATAATTTCAAAACATTACAAGTGAATTTGGATAAAATATAAAAGTGGCAGCGTTCTCGCGTCCAAAGGACCTTATTTTAGAGCGTTGCCTATACGGAATAAGAATTCTTATTCCGTAGGCAACGTTTAGAGTGATAAGGCATTGATAGAAATAGGGTTCGTACGTCGCTTTATCGGTTGAGAGTCGAATTCCGATTGAAATTAAATTACAGGGGGGGGGGGACTTCGTCTCGAAGGGCGACAAAAACCAGACTCGACAAGTATTCGGTTACAATAACAATGCCATATACACGCATGCAAAATAACAAAATCACCATTTCTCAATTCACTGTACAACTAAAGCCTGGTTTTCACTGCAGGCCCAAAACGCAGAAAAAAAATGGTCCGCGGAATCCGCGCAGTTTTTTCAGAGGTAACGATTTGTTTGGCTTAATCGTTATTTATATGATAAAAATGAACGTTTTTACAAAGACAATAAATTCTAAGAAAATTTATAGGTTGCTATTGGTGCATTTTCGACATAACTGGTAAGCCTTGGTCTCTATGAGCTCGCACTCTTTCATATTGCAAGTTTTAGTGAAAACGTTTCGCCGCCGTTTTTTAAAGGAATTTTCTGCAAAATTTTGCGGATTTTTTACTTTTCCGTAAAACGTTTCGGCAGTGAAAACCAGGCTTAAGGCTTGGGAAGACTTTCATCTGCGATATGTAAAAGTTCTCTGTTCAACAGCACTTTTTTATGAAACAGCTTGGTAAGCTTGATAAGGAATTTACAACAAATTCAATGTTCAGTGATTCGCAAACACAGGTCTATTTACATTTACTTCTTCCCATTAACGCCGTGAGCTTTGTTTGACATTAAAAGGCTTCACCGATAAATTAACTTCATTTTACCTAGGTAAAACCTGGTAGGAAAAGTCCGTTAACGAAATGTAAATATTTTATCTTTAAGATAATTGCGGTTTTCAAAAATTACAAATAAAAGACTTAACATTAAATATGTACGTATTTTTGGTCGATTTACAATATGTGGTACCGTTATTTTAAAATGGTAATTTACACCCTGTATATAAGATTTCGCTAAATTATATTCAGAGATTTAAAATTATAATAATAGAGTTTAGAGAAAAATCATACTTTGCAAACTTTTCTTGTACGTACCATACCAAGAAGCGATATCTAGTTTACTAGGGAGAAGGTATAAGACGCCAAGTATTCGCGCGCCATAGTCCCAGTCCCCCTTTCAAAATACAAGGGGGGACGTAAAAGGAGGCCGGGCTATTTTGCTTCTCCTCAGTCGGAATTAAATACGTAATTTTCGTCATTCGCGTCGCGCTGACCTGAGTTTTCAAGAACCAATGAGATTCTAGATATAATTTAGAGACGGGGATTAACTCCGGACCAGGGTGGGAAATAAGGATTTTTTTAAAATGGACATTGGGCCAGCAACCCCTCTGGCCTGGAATAAATAAACTGGTCCATGACCACTGACCAGGACGCGTCGTCTGATAAATTGAAGAAGTGGATAATTAAAATATATGAGCTAATGTCTGGACTCTAGAAACCCTTGAATTTTCTTAGTGGTCCTGTGGACCACTGACCCCCCTCCGATTTAATTTTTAAACTGGTCCAGGCAATTTTTAAACTGGTCATTTGCCCTGTGCCACCGCCTTATTTCCCACGCTGCTCCGGACCTACGTTTGGACTGGAGATAAAGAGCTAGAAATGTGGCGAATTTATTACCTTCTCCCTAATAAATTAGATATCACTTTTTGACCATAATTCAAACTTAATGCGACTTATTAAAACTAGTTTTATTAAAGAAATACTGTCGCTTATTTAAATTTACCTCATTTCTTTAAAAGGGGAAAGTATTTATTTGCTTTATAGGATTATGGAATATTTCCAAGTGTTTCCGGTCTGTATGAAAACCAGTCGTAAAGTACGTTGTTCAATCGAGTCTGATGAGTTTCCCTAAGAAACCCTACAAGTATGAGAATGATTGAAATACGATATTAAGTAAGTACATGTGGCCCCTTTTCAACTAAAGATGGTCTTACACTTTTTAAAAGAGAGTTTTTTATAGACTCTATTTTCGGTATAATATTAAGTTTAAATGAAAATATCCCATTGTGAATTTAAAATAAAGTTGTACTTAAAGATCATTAAAGTAGTTTGGCCTAGTTTGAAGACATTTTTTTATTTTTGGGTATTTACATAACAAAACGTTAACTGTCTAAAATAAATATCAATAGTATTTAGTAGTAGCTTGGGAGATATTTATTTATTGAACTATGAGTATCTATTCATAAAGCTCGGGGATAAGGATTAAGGAGTCACAATTTATGATTAATGATAAGTTTGTTATAACTCCGATACTTCAAATTCCATGAATTTGCCTCTAGCGTTTTTGACTAATTTTCAAAATTTATTTTGCCCCCATTTGACCAAATTTTCCTGATGTGTTTTTACACACAAAATCAGAAGGGGATAATAGAAGAAGGATGCCACTCTGTGGAATTATACGGGATTTACGAGAGATTTTCTGTGGGCGCTACCATAACCTGTCGGCGACCTTTAGTTAATGGCTGACATTGCCTGTCGTCGAACGCGGTCTGTAGCCTTGGCAGAACAACTCTCCGAAAAGGGGGCGGTAACATCGTAAGTCCCGTTATAGGATTTTATAGAAGAAAATAATGTATATTTATAGGAAAATATAGGACTAAAATTGCTCGTGTATAATACAATTTTGGCTTCAACTATGCAGAAAAATCTACATAAAAAATAACAAATTGGACTTTACTTTGAAAATTCTGAGGAACTTTAATAATTAATATATAAAAAAATCCTGAGCAAACTCGGCAATTGCGGTCAAATCTAGTTAAATGTGATCTCGATAAGAGAGCCAACTAAATTTTGATGCTAAACTACATGAAAATTTCCTAAAATAGAGGAAATTATAGGGCCTTTCATAAAATTATAGGATAATATAAGGCAGGTTCAAAAATGTAGGATTTTATAGGAATTATAGGACCGCTGGGCTCCCTGCGATAGAGATTACAAATCGCTTTAGCCAAAAACTGGATACACTTGCATGTCGTGTCACAAACAAACGCGCCCCAGACAGAGAATAAGAGCAATACTTCATTTATTTCAGAGCAACATGAGGTTTAGGGTCGTGAAGCCCCATGGACTTATTATGTACAACCTCACTCGTCGGTATAGGTGAAGGACAACAATAGCTACGGTTATATTAATATAACAACAAAACACTTGTTAACAATGAAAAATTAGCGCAACTAATTGCCACATCGTCAAGGCTCATACTGATTAATTAAACAATAGTTGATCCCCACTCAATTTGGTTAAAATCATATTTAGAGAATATAATAATAAAACAAGCGAACGTAATCTCGCTAATTAATCCCAATTGTTCCAGAAATTACGCAATAATTACCCAAGAGAATCTAATCCCACGCCAAAAACGGTTGTCACGATCTCAGCTGCTTATTATTATCACAATACCGAAGCTCCGATTTAATTACTTGAAAGTAAAATACGAAACACTCGATCCTCATCCACATTAAGAATTAAAGGAAAAGTTCAGCCTGTTCAGGTAACATAACATTATACCTTAAAAGAACGGCCTTTTACTAAATATAAAAAGAAAAAATAAATCATTTCTTATTACAAAATAACTAGAATTTTATTGGTCTTAAAAACCCTAAGCCGAAGTTTGAAAATATTTAGAAGAATTATAGGTATTTTTTCATGAAAATAAAGGATTTTATAGGAGGTTTTTCCAGAATTATAGTATTATATGAGACACTAAAATATAATTTTTTTAATTTTTTAAAGAACCAGTACGGCGAAAAAAATTATTATTTCCCACCATTTTCTGATTTAGTAGACGACATTCACGACAACTAATAGATTTCCTATAGCTTCCAAACGAAAAGCACACCATGGTGGTGAGCACTGAATAGTGAACATACATTTTTCTTAACCATAATATACCCAGGCATTTCTAACTAGTTAAGCAACAATATTGGGGAACCCATCTCCATTTTTTAGACCCAAGTCCTGATTTAACCGATGGGTTGCTTAAAATTTCAAAATTATAGGATTTTTGCGAATTTTGCCAAAAATACTGGATTATATAGAACAATTTTAAAAATATAGGATTTTATAGGAATTATAGGACCTCTGGGGGCCATGAAAAACGAGAACTGGTAAACCGAAAACTCTTACCCCTACAGGAATGGTTGAATTCTGACAGGCTGAGAGAGGGAAAAGGGTAAGAGGTTCGATTTAGCAGACGCCACTAAACCCATGGCGACTAATTAAATGCTAATTACTTTTAATTAAGAGAACCTTTATTATTTTTAAATATTATTCCTTTTATATTTAGAAAAAGGCCGTTCTTCAAAGGTATAATGTTATGTTACCTGAACTTTTCCTTCAAATAAACTAGAAAAGAAAATCATGAAAAATCGTGGCGATATTTCAAGCTGATTCGCGTAGGATATTTTTTTCGCGTTTCTCATTAAGTTCAACCATATATCATTCCAATTTAGGCCCCTCGTAAACCGATAAATAAAGGCGATAGAAAACAAACGCACGATTTGACTAAAACGCAAAAATAAAAAATAAAATATAATTTAAATTTCAAAAACAGATAAAGAATTAAGAGGAAAAAGATCACGGCCGTGCCACGAATTTTGATCTCTCGTCTCTCCTTAACAAGTCTCTCGTAAAACGGAGGTGGGAAGGGGCAGGGAGGTAAAGGAAAGGACTAATAAATATTTAAATGGGAATGCATCTATCGCTGAATGCGTGTTACTTTGTTTCACAGATGTTCAAGGCACAATCTCAAATTTATTTCTAACAAGTTTTACCACCTTTACTTGTCAGTTTATATTCTACATAAATCTCAAATTTTATCACTTTAATTTGTCAGTCTAATTATCAATCTCAAAATTTTATGACTTTAATTTGTCAGTCTAAATATCAATCTCAAATTTTATGACTTTAATTTGTCAGTCTAAATATCAATCTCAAATTTTATCACTTTTACTTGTCACTCTTTCCATATCTTAAATGCCCAATCTCAAATTCCATAGCTCTTGACACATTTTTAAGGCCCAATCTCAAATTCCATAGCTCTTTACACATTTTTAAGGCCCAATCTCAAATTCCATAGCTCTTTACACATTTTTAAGGCCCAATCTCAAATTCCATAGCTCTTGACACATTTTTAAGGCCCAATCTCAAATTCCATAGCTCTTTCCACATATTAAAAGCCCAATCTCGAATTCGATAGCTCTTTCCACATATTAAAAGCCCAATCTCGAATTCGATAGCTCTTTCCACATATTAAAAGCCCAATCTCGAATTCGATAGCTCTTTCCACATATTAAAAGCCCAATCTCGAATTCGATAGCTCTTTCCACATATTAAATACCAGGAGAAAATAGCTATTTTCTCCTGTAAATACCCAATCTCAATTCCCTAGCTTTTAAAAAAAATATCAGGTTCAAATAATGAACCATCCAAATTCCTTCGTTCTCCAGTCCTTAAAATAGAACTCTACTTGTCTCAAATTTCACACGACTTTTAAATAAAAAAGATGAACTTTAAACTTTCAACAAAGTTACAAAAATAAACATTTCACAATTCCTTAAAAATTTTACGCTCAAATTTTAATTGTATTCAGTGGCAGTCCAAGGTTATTTTAATCGGCAAATCGAGATAGAGAGATTAAAATAAAAGAAAGAAAATAAATAAGTGATATAAAGATAAGAACAAAGAGCGACGAAGTAAATTTGAAATCGGGGGAGGATCGCCGTTAACGATTCTAATTTAATGTAATCGTGACCGTACTTGGGCGCAAAAAGCGCGCGCCTTATCTGCAACTCCCAATTATATTGTTGTTCTCAATTACAAGGCGCGATCGACTTGACTGCTGTTGCTAAATATTTGTTACCTTCCCAAAAATATAGAACTGGTTTCTATTTCCCTATCAACAAAAAATAAAATAAAAATGTAATTTGTTTCCCGAAACCTATCATTATTATAATAATTTCTTTCGAAAGTATAATATTCTGTTTCGTATCCCGGAAATGTATTTATCGCGTGTCTGTCTGTCCTTTTAAAACAAAGAGCTGAGTATGATACGTTAACTTAATTAGCGATGGAATTTTCATTGGAATTTTTCAACAGCTGAAACTAGTTTTGTTGACTTATATGTATTTCCAAAGAATGATTTTTAAATTTTTCCAAAATGACGTATAGAACTGTAAATAAACTTTTATTACGGAAGTTATTTCGTATTTTTCAACGGATATTTACAGCACTGTTCACTGTATTGTCCTAAGGGCTGTATGGTATATGGTCTCAACATGCAGCCATTTTTTAAAATGGCGGCAGAAGTAAACTGTATGGGTTAACTTTCATACATCTCAATGTCATTGTAAAAGTACCATGAGCCGTGCAACCCTGATAAGCATTACTTCTACACTTACACAGGGTGCTTCTGATAAGTCTACCATAAATAAAAGGGGATGTTCTTTGGGTAAATTTGAGTCGAAAATGTTCTATGACATTTTGCCATCTGGACAACTACTTTAAAATTATGATTGGAGGGTTTTAGGGATGACCCCTTCATTAAATTAGAAGTCATTGTCTTTCAGTTTCTTTTAATTGAATTTAAGGGGTCATCCGTAAAATACCCCAATCTTAATAGAAAACAGTGTCCCGGACAGATAAATGGAGATAGAAGTTACATTTTCAACTCAAAATCGTGCACGCAAAGAACATCCCTCTTAATTTATGGTACACTTATCAGAAACACCCTATATATTTTAAACCAGGGGTGGATTAAACTGCATTGTTGATATCAATAACACTAGAGGAAGGTTATAGAAGTGGTTTGGTTTCTCAAGGTGGGGTCCTCGAGCCCTTTTACCATATTAAGCATGTTACAAACATCCTATTCTAGACTCGTAAAATTTTAGCCTTATGAAAAAAAAACGGGTAGTTGTTTATGTAAATTATAAAATTCAGAATTATTTTAATTGATTTCAGATTAATTTCGAATTTAAACTATTAATTTACATAAATCGTCCAAATGTGCATGCACATTTCTTGGTCAATGTTTATGTAATAGGTTTTATTTTGAGGCTCTTATAGCACAAATTTTCCTTTTCACGACTTTTGCATTTGTTCAACACCAATTCAAAGCCAGTCTGTAAGGTGAGAAAGTAAATACATTTTCCCGTCTTTCTTGGCATGGGAATATTGTATTACATCACATTACATTCGAAGTGACACCCTTGTAAAATACCGGTAAGAATAATAATGACTTAATGAGTGACAGTTAAGTTGAGGGCAAGATATAATGGAAGGGCCTTGAAGAAGCGAAATTTAGAGGCGCGCCCCTTTAAAATAATAGCCTTCGGCTAAAATTATAAAAGGTAAAGCTTACATTCATTTATATAATAATTGAATTGAGATAATTGTTTAACCCCATAGTTAATTAACCAGCTGGAAACCGCGCCACTATTCAAAGTGACAACTGACACGCGAGAGGAATGAATATAAACCGTCATTCACATTTTTTTAACAAGCTTACGAAATAGTGCCTAGTTGGTAATTGTAATTCACGGATAATAACAATATAGGGAGATTAAAGCGAGAGAGAATTTTGACAGGAGGAGTGGAAGATTAAGCCTTTGCCCTGGCTTATTAAAAAGTTGCCTTCCAGCATAAGTTCATAAGATATGTTCCATAAGTTTGTTACTGGTTACCAACTGGAGCTTGTCATGACGTGAGTGACGTAGGTCATAGATTCTCATAAAGCGACGCCTGGTGACTGGGCGCTGTCAAAGGCTTAGTACAGAATAAATGGGAAGATGGAAGTTCTGCAAAATTAACCGAGTGTAGTAAATTATCATTTATCGTTCTCGAACTAGCTCTCAGTAAGTCTCTAGCATTACGAAGTTAGGGAAGAGTCATACTTATGGAACATATCTTATAAACTTATGCTTCCAGTTATAGAGAATTATGTTTTCACTTCTGGTGATTGGTTTATTCGCTACGTATGTCATTGAATTATGTCGTCTACTTAAATATTAAAATCATTTTACAACCGAGTATTAGCTTTACCAATACGAGTATGTTTTTGAGAAAAAAAATCAGAGAGTAAATAATGATAATAGCATAGGAACGATAAGCGAGAATGGACTACTCTCGGTTTTGCAGTTCATCTTACTATATAGTCTGTGATAAGCCTTTGACAGCGCCTCACTAGGTGTCGCTTTACTTCGAATCTATGACGTTTCACCTACGTCACTTCATGACAATCTCTCAGTAATCAGTGACAAACTGTAAGTGTAACAATCTTTCGTACCAATGTTGCAGCCTAACTGAGACCTAGTTCGAGAATGACTTTAGCAGTCCATTACCATATTTAGCCGGTACTATGACTTAACAGCACCTCACCAGGCGTCGTTTAAGGAGAATATACGACACTTCATTACGTCACTGCACGACTTACTCTCATAAACCAGTGTCAAACTTATGTAACATACCTTATAAACTTCAAAACACTAATAAGAACATCCCCGAAAGAAAAATATTATAAGCTCACCTGAATAATTTGTCTCAAATCCGACACGTAAGTCCTTTCAGTCTCGACAATTTCAAGGAGAACTCTGTCGATATGAGTCAAACCGGAACTGGACACAATCGCGGACGATATCACTCCACCGCTACTTCCGGGTAGGCACGACGCGTTGGATGACGCGATGGACGCTAAAGTCGAACTGGGCGAAGGCGTCACTAGTCCACGAGTATAAGGCGGGGTCGTATCTAACGTCATGGAACCGGAAGTGGTTTGCGAAGCACCAGCACCACTGACCTTGGACCCTTTAACTTCATCCTCACTGGCGTCATCATCTAGGCTCTCGATACTGGCCAAATAGGATTTCTTAACGTCCATACCGTTACGAGGCAACGACGATGAACTGGACGAAGAGCTGGATGATAGCGAACTGGCGCTCAAGGGTCGTCGGTTCTTGCCGCCCACACCACTGTCCGAATAGTGAAGACGTCCGGCAGCCCCCGCCGTGCTACTCGAGACGCTACTTGAGGAGGAAGACACCGAGGTAATTGTGACACACGGGACAAAGCGGCATGGCGAATCGTTGGGGCTCGCGCTCGAGGTGGTCGAATCGGGATGGCAACTTTCTTGGACGGGTGATAAGTTACCGGGACCCGAACGGAAGGCGTACGAGGACGAAGCCTCGGGACTGTCGTTGCCGTTTGTCTCTTCATCGTCCTTGTTTTGAGCTATTAGAGAGTCGTACATGTCCAGCAAGGCGGAAGCGATGTCCACTGACTGACCTACGAAAGAAAAGAACAACAAGAGGTTAAAAAAATTAAAGAATTAGGTTTCAAGAAAAAAGATTACTTAAGACTAAGTTCAAGACTAAATTAGGTTGGGTTATCCTGTTCAGGAAACACATCATGCATTTCACTTTCCTTTATATTCTTTGCGTAACTTAATTGCTCTATTTTAAAATTTCGGAAAGGGGACTTCAAAGTTTAAACAAAATTCCATTCAGAGTCGCTTCTGTAATCATTACATATTTGCTGATTTAAAAATTCAACACATTCAGAATTGGCTTTAAAAAACCTTAACAGAACTTTTATGCATCAACCTAAAAGTCCCAGAACATCAAATGACATTCATAAATTTTAATTCGTCGCCCAACATTTGTGATAGGCTAACAACTTAGAAATTTAATTGGTCACCCAATAATTTCCACTTGTGATAGGCTAACAACTTAGTAAAGGCTGGCCTATTGGCTTTCCATGCAAATGCATCTACCAAAAACACCTAATTCACTAATTCCGGCCACACCCACTTTAGCACTCACAACACTATTCAGCATAAAAAGATTTGAATTGATTTTCGCGTTGCTTTTAACCGCTATCAACCACGCATATCCGACATTTTTACAACACATGTCAAGAAATGTTATTTATTCTTATCGTAAAAATGATATAACTAAACTCGACATAGGGACTTGATCCACTATCGAGTCGACCCCTAATTAACCACCATCACGTTCAATTTTGAATCCATTACGCTATCACATTTCTACCGCTCGCTCACATCTGGCAGGATCGTGCAAAACGTTACCTGAAGTTAGTTTCGAAGTTAAAAGAGACCGCAAAACCAATTATGAATATTAAACGCGAGATAAATTAAACGTGTTAGACACCAACGCGATAATTTAACGGCTAACAACCTTGGATATTTATTTGCCCTTCGTTAAAATAAAACGTAGCTATAGATCTTTAGGTTTACGTGATCCGAGTCTACCAATTTTTCCACACATTTGCGCGTGCAGTTATAGATGACCAGACTAGCAGACGACGTAAACGCTTATTTCACGGGATATTCAGTTCAATGGTTCGACCAGGGAGAGACAGACAGGCATTTTTAAACCTTCCGTTTACATTCCTGACCGAAAGAACTTTCAAAACAGTATAGAATAGAATAGAAGAGTCAGGGCGATCTCTTTTGGTTGGGTACGTTCAGAGCAAAATACCGATAGAACCGGTTCTACGATACTTTAGAGGTATAGTTTCTTTGAATGTACTTGGGCCACTTTCGATATACACGACGACATGACCTTGAACTCTTTAACCAACGTCACGAGGACTTAATTCATTCATTTCAGACCTTGCAGCTGGGTGATGGTTTTTTGTGTATGCTGGTCTAATATCAAATTCATGCACAATAGTTGATTAAATAAATTACATAATGAAGAGAATAATGTAAAGGATACTTCAAATTTGAAATTCGTATTTATCTAAAATATGGATAAAGATACGGGACTTTCTTCATTATTTTATATGCTATTTCGTTTAAATATGCCAAAATTCTAGATTGTAATTAAGAAACTGAAATGTCAGTCAAAGCGTAACTCTCTTGACCTTTCTCTACTCAAAATTATTTAAGTTTAAAATTTCTAAGATATTTATGCATATTTATTTCCCTGGGGATTCCAGGTTTCTTCCCCGATATATTTCCCTGGGGATTCCAGGTTTCTTCCCCGATATATTTCCCTGGGGATTCCAGGTTTCTTCCCCGATATATTTCCCTGGGGATTCCAGGTTTCTTCCCCGATATATTTCCCTGGGGATTCCAGGTTTCTTCCCCGATATATTTCCCTGGGGATTCCAGGTTTCTTCCCCGATATATTTCCCTCGGGATTCCAGGTTTCTTCCGCGATATATTTCCCAGGGGATTCCAGGTTTTTACCCCATATATATCCCTGAGTTTACCAAGTTTTTTCCCATATATTTCCCTGAGTTTTCCCATATAGGCCTACGTAGTAATAATAACAACGAGAATTGTATTTTATAGTTGAAGTAACCGCTTCAGAGCAAGCTTACTCAAACCTAACAAATTTCCATGACTTCCCTGAATTCAACTAAAAATCTCAAAATTTCCCCCGAGTTTTTATTATACTATTTATTTCTCTCCCCGAGTTTTCCAAGTTTGTATGAACCCTCATAACCCAATGCTAATCTTCAACCAAAAGCTCTAGAACATAAATATTCAAAAAAGACAAACATACAAGTACTCAATTGGGTAATTCCATCGATTGTTCAACATTCAACGCATAAAAATGCACAGCAAACTTTCATGATTTTTTAATTTAACTATATCGAGACTGAACAAAATCAAAACCTCTGTCTGAATATTTAATAACAAATCTGCCCGACCCTTTCGGTATGTGTTTTGGAACGAACCCATTGTCACGTTGCTCACGCAAAGGAAGGAGCGACCTTCGATGAGTCATACAAACTCCAGCTCCGCATAATAATAATAAAAAAATGGTATTTTTCAAGGGGGATATTACATTGTATATAAAATGATAAAATACATATTACGGAATAGAAGGGGGGGGGTGAATGTTCATACTTAGAATCCCCTAGTATACCTTGAAAAAAAAATATGTGGATTATAATGGCATGCATGGGAGTCCGGTTCTTTAGTAGTATATAGAAGCCGCGCCGTAGAGTCTGACCCAAAGTATCAAAATATCAAAAGGTATCATCTACGCTTCCATGAACCAAGCTTTTAACGCCATTATTCGCAACCTTCTTTTATATTAGATCAACATCAACTTTGCCCGACGCGCTGTTTAAACGCATTTCCTATTGCGATTAAAATTTAGATAAATATGGTTCGAACTGATGTGGTTCGAGCAAAAATATTCGATGGAATTACATGGTTCTCTCTCTCACACTCTTGCAAGTGTAATAGCGTAGGAGTTTCAAGTTAATGTTTATTTTATTTTATTTTATTCGTACCAACATAAGTTTATAAGATATGTTCCATACATAGTAATACTAGAGACTTACTGGGAGCTAGTTCGAGAACGACAAGCGAGAATTTACTACACTCGGTTAATTTTGCAGTGTCCATCTTCCTATTTAGTCTGTACTAAGCCTTTGTTAGCACCTCACCAGGCGTTGATTTACTAGAATCTATGACGTTTCACCTACGTCAGTTCATGACAAGCTCTCGGTAACCAGTGACAAACTTATGAAACATATCTTATTAACTTATTCGTACCAAGCTAACATCGTTATTTTAAAGTCATTTTTCATTATGTTCACTCCTGTGCTGTTACAATACCAGCTTGGGTACACTTTAGAAGTACATTAACGTTCTTACGGAGGCCATTGAAATGGTCTAAACAAGATGAGCAGGCTGATAAGTCTTACTCCAATTTGTGCCCATTTCCGTGTTTTAGGGGCCAATGCTTGGAGGCCCGTACCTCCTTAGCTAAATGTTTTAGACCCCATGTTCTTCGACATTTTTTACTCAGTCTGACCCAAAGAACACACCCTTTAATGTATTGCAGACACATCAATAACACCCTGTATATATTTCGGAGTGTTTCGTCTGTTTATATGTTTGATTGTTTGTTCTTAGGTAATAGTCTCAATTCATTAGGAATAGTCCAATTTGAGCGAACTGTATGGTTGCTGCCAGTAGCACTATTTTGAAGTGCTTCGGTTTAAGTCCTCAAGGTTGGGTCCACGAACCCCTAGCCATTAAGCCGGTTAAAAACTTTAAGCTTTATAATTAATCCCTAATTATCAAGCATCGTTTTATTAACTTTGAAAGTTGTAAAAAATTGTTTCTTAAAAAACACACATCTTTCATATTTCCTGTGAGTCCTCCCAAAGACCAATTAGTGTTTACATAGAGACATCAGGAAACTCTTCAAGTTCCCAGTCCCATTAAGCATCCGTGCAACACCAAGTAACTTAACTAGTATATTACATTTGACACTACCCTATTAACAGCAATAAATAACTCTTTAGTCTCTTATAAAACCAAAACCGCAAAAGTTACTTTCCGTACACATTTTCCCGTTTTTCCTCAAAAATTCAATTACACTATAGCTTACTCCCACACCCACTTGACATGCCAAAAATAAAACGCATTTTCGATATATTTTCAACAAAACCATCCTCTATGTTATTTTATTTTATTAATATAAAAATGCGATAAAAATTCCAGGGGTAAAATTGTGGACATTCCTGTCTAACCTGAAAAACGCTAAGATCGAGGCGTTGATGTAATAATGTACCAAGTACCCCGGGATTTCTATTGGCGAACCTAACCTTCCTTATAAAAATATTTACCGTTTCTCGGTAAAGCGAAATCCATTACCAATATTTTTATAAGAAAAATGTGTTATGGCGCATAGCCAGATTACACCCAACAACGTAAATAACGTGATAACCAGAAGTATGTCTATTCTTGTTTAAATGTTAAATTTTGTAAAACTTAACAAATAAAAATTAATTTAACATATTTCTCTTCTTCGTTGTTAGCAATATAAGAGTACCAATTTAACAAGTCACGTAAAATAACTTACGTATTAGCTAGGTGTGGTTGGGGTGGGGAGGGCGTGTTAGTTTCGTATGTGTTAATGTAGTACAGTATTCATGTTTGCTATAACTCGCTTAGGTAATATTCGAGGTGGCCCAACGGTTGGGGTAGATTAAGGTCTTACCACATCTAGCTAAAAAGGTCTTTTCGTCTATACCTCCACAGACAAAGAACCGTCAATCTTATTCATTGAAGACTACTCATTTAAATCTTTACATTTTAATTTAATTAATATTTTAGATCGCATTTGTACTTATTAGTTAAATTGGTCAAACAAGGCGTTACAAAAAGGGTGGTAAGAATGAACCACAGTCCTATGGGTGATGATTTTGAGTATAAAATGTTCTATGACATTTTTACCCAAGGACCACCGTTTACAAGTTATAACAATTGGAGTGTTTGACGGATGACCTCCGTTATTAAATAAGCATTTACTTTCGGTTTCTCAAATAAATTTGAGGGGTCATCCGTAATACACTGACTCGCTCTGACTCTAATCAAAAACTTTAGGAAAAAAATCAAAGCACATTTTCAACTCAAAATCACTCATAGAACCAACTCACTGTACTTCGGTTCTAACACCCTTTTCGCAACACCCTGTATAATGTTATAGGTCCTATAAGACAACCGAGAAGACAACTTGATTAAGCGAAAATTTGTAAAATTGCTTCCCACTCAATTTTATTACACACTTTTCGTTGTTACGTTCTTTAAAACATGTGAGGTAGAACTAGAAAATATATTTCTGGCAATTTGTCTCGGGATTCTTGAGCTACAGCTAAAAATCGTGTCTTTCAGAGGAGGGAAACCTACATTGCTTATCCACCTTTACGAATCCTGAATCGAGTATTTGGGTATGTGAGTCATCCAACAAAAATAATAACAAGATGTGCCCGGCTGGGCACAGAATACTTTTGCACGGCAACTGTCGAATTACTATTATTACTATCAAAAAATGGCCCAGGGATGGACTCATAATATTAGCCACAGCGTACCGAACTTAAAAGGCGTATAGAAAATTTACGTGAATAGCCGTAACTATGCTAAAACGATTACCCGTAATTCTAACGTTAATTTATTTACTTCTATTATTATTCTAATAGTGCAACACAGTAATAGAAGTGAGTGAGTATGCCCTCGTTGCGAATTCTTTAACAGCGCAATCATTCAAATAATTTACTTAAGTTATAATTTTCAAACTTTTTCCTTATTATCTTAAGATGAATTTCGTCCCGAAACATCTTTAATTAAAATAAAACGTGAAAAAAAAATTATTTTCTCGTGTGGAATCGAACTTGCGACCCATGGTTCTGCCGAGCAAAACTCAATATTTCTAACCGATATACCACCTATACCACGCGCCCAGCCTGAGCGCGCTCCCCCGAGAATTTTTTCGGTACCTTTTAATTCGCCGAATGCCTAAGTTTTTTTTATCTCATTTTAAAAACAGGAATGTTAAAACAGAACATTAATTTTTATTACGTAAGTCAAACAAAAATGATTCAGATTATTTTAAAACATTTTAAAACTAGTATTAATATAGTGCCACATTAAAACAATAATATTCCTATTTTTAAAATGTGAACAATTTCAATTTTTAAAATGGGACTCTGTTTTATTCCTATTTTTAAAATATGACTCTATTTTATTCCTATTTTTAAAATATGACTCTATTTTATTCCTATTTTTAAAATATGACTCTATTTTATTCCTTTTTTTAAATATGACTCTATTTTATTCCTTTTTTTAAATATGACTCTATTTTATTCCTTGTTTTTAAATATGACTCTATTTTATTCCTTTTTTTAAATATGACTCTATTTTATTCCTATTTTTAAAATATGACTCCATTTTATTCCAATTTTTAAAATGTGGCAATATTTTATTTATATTTTTAAAATTCCTCAATCTCAAAGTTTTGCTGGTTTTAAAAATTCGCGGGGATTTTTGAGATTTGAGGTTTTGAAAAGCGACATCTATGCGTGGTGCCCAAATACACCTTGACTGCCTTCCCTGAGATAGCGCGCTTAGGCCTGTATTAATAATAAATTTACTTTTGTTAAAACTTTAAAACTTTTTCCTCGTTATTTTAAGATGAATTTCGTCTCAAAATATCCTTAATTAAAATAAAACTTAAAAAAAAATATTTCCTCGTGTGGATTCGAACTGCGACCCATGGTTCTGCCGCGCAAAAGGCAACGGCTCTAACCACCATACCACGAGCGTAGTAAATAAAGTTCATATTCTAGTGGTATTTTTTTATAAAGCTCGCGCATGCGTATCAGATTCTTGGTTACACCATGACGTCAGCAAACCACCGCCGGTATTCCACTGGGGAATTTTTCATCGTTTCCCTCTCGTGGGCCCGTATATTTCAATTGACACCCGAGCGTGCTCGACGGGCTTTAAGTCTTCCGTTTATAAAAATATAACTTTTGAACGCCATCTGGCGTGCAAAAGTAAAAAATAAATATATAAAATATTATTTCTAGCGAAGAGGGAAACATTTATTTTGTCCCCCCCCAAGCCACTAAATTATTGCCAAATATTACTGTTAATAAAGGTACATACATCTATGATGAACAAAACCGCCCACAGCGATGAGCTTTTGAGAAAAGGTTAAGTAATTACTTCTAGAAGAACTAATTGGACCGATTCCCAAATTTTAAATTAATTTATGCGATAAATGTTTCCATAAGGAACGTGCCGCAATTCTTAAAACAAAATTTTTCATCCTCATTTATTCCAACAGGACAAATTAATACGACAAATGGATCTCATTCCAAGAAATCAAAGGGTTTATTTTATTTAAAGGGTTAGTAGCAAGGGTTCATACAAGTATACAACTTTTGGAAAACAAATTTCCATGCGATTTCCAGGATTTTCCCCATACACTTCCCTGAATTTTCCAGGTTTTTCCCGTATCCTATGGGGCAAATGTTAACGAAGGAGGAGGGGTAAATAGGACTATTACATAATCAAAGGACATCCCCGTATCTCTAATATAACCAGAGTTATGAGACTCCAAAATTTACTGTAATGTTAATCCTATGGAGGGGGATGTTCACGAACATTTTGCTTAATTACTCGGCCAATGTTTGACGCTGATTTCCCTGAATTTTACTAAGAATTCTAAATTTCCCTGAGGTTTTTGTCAACTATTTATTTCCCTGATTATTCCAGGTTTTCCCTGCATGTTTGTATGAACCCTGGTAGCACCTAAAATCAAATGCCATAAAAATTGTTCGAAACATGCGGTGTAATGCATTTAGTTTCAGAAATTAACGTCAGTTTAATTTGCAATGAACCTCTCTTATACTGTCTGGTTTGGAACTATGACGTCATATCATCACTATGACAGCCTCTCACTGCGCAATCGCAAGCTTTGTTTGGGTTATTGGCTCGCTTAAATTAGAAATCATACGTCAGAATTGGAATTTACGAGGTAGTAATACGAATGCTAAGCCTAGGCCAAATTAAGATGCCTAAGTTGTTAATTATTTTAAATATCTTTATAGAACGTCAAACTTTGACGTCACTACCACAGATTTGCTAAAATTCCTATTTAGATTTATTACATCAAAATGCTGGGTTTTGTTTTCTAAAATACTAATTTAATCCTCGATTCTATTTTCATAAACCACAAAATAGAAGAATATTAAATTTCAGGTACTACTATCACTTTGATAATAAATTGCCCATAGGGTAAAACAAGAGGTATTAAATTAATTTATATTCAAGATCAAGCTTACTCGATAAAATTGGCAAAGCTGATGCGTATGAATACGTAATGTTAAATATAATACAAAAGAAAGTAGTGTTTATCAAGTCCGTTGTCGCGTGAGAATTTACAGTAAATACGATTCAAGTTCGTCACCCAATTTGATTTGTTTAAAAGGAAAGAAAGAAAGAAGTATTTGATAATTTTACCGCATTCCTTTTAAAGATTTCAGGACGTAATGCCTGCGGAAATGTATACAATTGAAGCTTTGGACATTCAAAACTAGTCTATAATGGCTATATAATAAAAATATGACATCTAATCTGGAGCGTTACGAGCTATTATTTCAATATATCCTCTAATTTCGTGACAATTTCATTCATTTTACTAGATATTTTCCAGCCTGATTTTGGCAAGAAAGTACGGATTTTAGTGTTCAAGAAAGACGTTGAGGTTCCTTAAGATTTTAGCTACAAAATTCAAGCGACACCTTCAGATTCGAATTAGGTTTATAACAAGTGCAAGATTTACTCTCTATTGTTTGAGTGATTGCAGTGAAAAAATCATATTTACATTGAACAAACACTTGGGAAATTAAAAATTTATATAAGTCTGCCATAAGTTAATTGAATTAGAGTCGAAAATGTTCTATGATAATGATGACATTTTTCTGTCCGGGCTCTGTTTCCGAGTTACGATTTGATTGGTGTTTTAGGGAAGACCACTTAATTAGATTAGAAATCATTGTCTTAAAGCTTCTTAATTAAATTTAAAGAGTCATACGTAAAATACTCCAATCTGAACTCGAAAACAGTGGCTCGAATGGCAAAATGGCACAGAACAATTAAAGAGTGCTGTATAAATAGTGTGCCGTTACACGTTGACGGTCACATTTTCAAGTCAATTTCATGCTAAACTCTATATATGACCATAAGTTTATAAGATATGTTTCATAAGTATGACACTACCTATACTTCATAATGCTTGAGACTTACAGCTCGAGCAAGTTACAGAACGACAAGCGAGAATTGCAGACTACACTCGGTTAGTTTTACAGTCCAGCTTCCTATTTAGTCTGTATTCCTAAGCCTTTGACAGCTCCTCAAAAGGCGTCGCTTTACTTTAAATCTATGACGTTTCACTTACGTCACTTCATCACAAACTGTGAGTAAGCAGTGACAAACTTATGAAACATATCTTATGACATGACCTATAACCTTTTCACAGAAACTAAATGGTCAAGACTATAGACTAATGGCGGTAGAGAGGGGTGTAAACTGTGTATCCCTCCCTCAGGGCGCGCTCTTGTAAGAGCGGATAATGTACGCGCCCAGTAGGAGGATGACACTGAGCTAAGAGATAGAAGGGTATGACGTTTGCATACGTAGTACTGCCATTATTCTATTGAAATAAACACAAACACAGTTAACACTTCCTTGATAATTAAAATTTAAAACCCTAACCTTTCTACTATAATCATTATTATATTACTTTATCAAACCTATTGTAAAGAAATATGGGATGGAAATAATGTTGAGTCATCTTGTAATTACACATGTATTATTTTGTAATAATAATTATTATTTCTCCTTCAAAAAATAAAATTCAATATTACGGAAAAGCCAAGCCAGCCAAGGCAACGACCGCCACTGCGCTTTCACGAGTTTACGACAAAACGTTTTAATTCTAATATAAAAACTTGCCAATATACCTCACAAGTCACAAGAAAATTTCTAGTTTCTCTTTCGAAAAATAAAATGATTTCACATCTTACTTTGTAGTAATGGCGTGAAAGGTGTTGTCAGTTTTAAAAACTTTTTCTCCCTCTTTTGGCAGCATGTATTATTCGACCTTGGATGCAGCTTTTTGTCGATTCCTCCTTTTTGGGGATGTCATTAACGCGGGATTAATGCTGCCGCAGTTATAGTTGCCCGGGGAGGCCCATTATAATGCCTTATAGCTTTCGAGACGATAACCCTTTCTTATTATCCATCCAGTTCTCGACACTCCTTCTTACCCGGGGAGCGAACGACTAATCCAGTTCTGCCTCAGATTATTTTCTACCACAGCCAGATTGTATCAAGTTTTTTTTTAACTTCTTTCTCTGGTATCGGTTTAATAAGCTAAGCGCACCAAGCGCGAAATGACTCTTCAGGGCTAGATTTCATTGTAAGATTCAATTACTATATGAATGAAGCTGTATTTAGTCAGTCGATCGCTTGGTTATATTGTAATTCAATATATTGCATATTTTAGATACCCCCCCCCCTGTTTCTGTTTGCAAGTGAAAGTTTGACTTTCACAATCGCTTTATAATTGCCTTATCGGTGTTGTCAGAAGTGAGATGAGACCAGAAGTACTGAGCTAACCAAATTCTTCACTTGGCGAAAGTGAATATTCTTGATAACAAATCAACGGTTGGCCCTCTGGTAGCGGTTTCTAAATCCCCCCCCTCCTCCAAAACGTGAGCCGCTCCTGGCGGTAGACGGCCGAACTAGATTCAAGGAGCCGCGTCCGTGTTCGGCCGCTTTAGGTTGAGGGGAAGGGGGTAGGAAATGTTTTTGGAACTCGACCAATATTTTTCTCTGTAGTGTAGGCGCGATGGAAGCGGGCATAAAATCCTCAAATTTGTTCACTAGTGCCAGGATCTACTACCAATGCTAGAGCTCTTTACTTCTAGTCTCATCTTACTTCTGGTGTTGTATATATACTAAAGGCACACACGTGTAATTTTTAAAATCCTTCTTACAATGCTAACGTGATAACTGTGGATAATAAACAAACGTACAAACGTACAAATCACTTTCAGAGAAATACAAGTTATTTCATGAATATTACAGTTATTTTAACAGGGTTCGTAAAACTTTTGGAAAACAGATTTCCTGGGCTTTTTCCCATACATTTCCCTGAGTTTTCCAGGTTTTTTCCGACATATTTCCCTAAGTTTTATAAATTTTTTCCCCATATATGGAGTAATAACAAAGGGATTGGTTTTTATAGTTGAAGCAACACTTTGAGAGAAAACTTAATGAAACCTCACAAATTTCCCTGATTTCCCTGAATTTCATTAATTCTAAATTTTCTAGGTTTCGATGAGGCGTGTTTAAGGCTGTTAAAAAATAGCAGACGACGCTAAATTTGCTCGAAATATATTTCAAACTATTTCCGTTATGTCAAACCCATTAAACTGCATTGAAAGTAAATTTGTAACATCGACTCACTCGTTGACTTATCTTTGTAACCCTTTGACAAACGATGTCGAAAAGCTGATTTAAAGTACTAGAAACTCGCTAATAAAAGGCTATAATACTACACGGCCATGTTTAAAAAAATGTTAGGCCAAATAATTTACTAAACCCCTGACACCGTAAATATTTATACTATACTATTTATTACCCTTGTTTACACTAATAACCACTAAATTGTTTGACGACGGAATGTTTATATAAACTATAATAAAACTTAATTGAACATATTTACCAAGAATCGACGACTGTAAACAAATTTACCCTAAAAAAGGAAGCAGTAAATCCTAATTATATATAACCGTTTATTAGTTTAAATTCTAACCTCAAAAAATAAACGCGTTTAACTATAACTTCGTTCTCGCAAAAAAAGAACAAAATTCTTCGAGACTTTTGAAAACAAGAGAAAAGTTAATTTGGAGACTGAAAGGCACATGCTTATTAGGCGTAAATTAGTTGTCTCATAAACCTCCTTTCGAGATAGATTTAAAGTACACACAACGACTTAAAAACGTATTAGAAAAATTCCAAGAGCTTTTTCTGTTTTTTAAACGGGGACAATTGGGAAGACCTACATCGCCGAAAGCCGCGAAATTCTTGGTTATTTTAGCGGTTGTGGATCAAATAACAACGAGACGTCAGAGGGAAAGAGCTAAAAAGAAAAAAAAAAAGGCTAAACACAAAAGCGGCGCCTTTCAAAGAGATTAATTTTATCGTGAAATTATTAAATTTATCCATGAGTGTTGTTGCGATTAAGTTTTTTATGGTGATACTAGTTTTGACCTCAGTTACGAAAAGCTTACAGAAGCTCAACATAAATATTTGAAGGATAATTTTGTATGAAAAACAATTTAAGAAACTTCTAAATTATTGATTTTCTATGAAGCCTAAAATTTAAAATCCGTTATTATTTAATAGAGTAGTGGCACTCCGTGTTAATTTCTCATAGAGCGTAACGTAGCCGAAGGCAGGCAGGTGCCATTACTCTATATGGAAATTGTCAATTAATTATTATTCACGAACGCATTTTTTTTTTTTTTTTTGAAAAATAACCATGTGCTTCACATTCTCGCCACCATCATGCAGCTTTAAAGAAGTTGGCTATGGTTAAATTGGCGCTAGTTACGTTAACAAGTCGTCGCCAATGATAGCAGACGAATTTTCAATGTCGTATAATGGCTCTTGCCGTTAAAAAGATGTTTAAAGCATGTTCAAAGCTGCTACACCTGATGTTCAAATTTGTGTATGGACCATGCATGTTTAGCAGTTGTTTAGAGGAAATTGTATATTGATTAATTAAGTTAGCAAGCAAGCTAACTAATTTTAATTTAATCTTAAAACTATGTAAACAAAGGTAAAAACGATTATTGTCAAAATATTACTGGCGTCAGGAACTTTCAAAATGTTATTTGGTTGCCATGGAAACGGTCATACGGATTTAATAACACTTGATTCATATGAAATTATTTTCAGCATTTTAAATCAAGTGGTTCTTGATCAGTCAGCGAATTTCACAAATACATTTATTTACGTGTAAAGATTTGGTACAGCATTAAGTTTCACGATGGATTACCTGCACTTTCGATAAGTTAAGAGTTCATGGTAGAACTAAGCAAATTCATGATAATACTATTACAAAGCTTTATATCCGAAATGGTAGATTTTAATTCTATCCTTCTATAAACACGCGAAATTCGACAAGCGGCAGACTTCCGTTTTATGTCGGATTGTCGCTGGGCTTAACGACGCCAACGTCTGGGAATTGATTACATCTAAATGACTCTGCCCTGCTGGCGACGCATTCAAATACGCAATCAAGAAAAGTTCATGATATGTCATTACAGTGAATGAAACACCATTTTTCAGTGACTTCATCAGGCATTTTTATTTGCCTAAGTTCATGCTTATATAAACAACGTAGCTTATAGGAACGTGGTTTAGGGTGGCCTTGTGTGTGTGTTTGTTCGAGCAGTTCGGATAAGCGAAAACCATTGACACTTCATAAGCTCATACAGGGTTGCTACGAAATTTTCAGGACCAAATTCCCTGACTTTTCCAGATTTTCCCTGACATTTTCAGGCCGAAAGCGTAAATGTTTACAGCACGTTTTAAGTGCTTATAATTAAATAAACTCTACATTAAGTTTTCCAATGTATTTGTTGCACCAAAATGATTAAGAAACATTTTAACTATAAATAACAGTCCGAGAGATTTTTTAAAGGCATTTACTTTACAAAAAAAAATTCTAGACATTTTTAAGGATTACTCTAGAGATTTCTGTGTTAAGAGAGGATGAGAAGAAACTTTCACTACTCTTTCAATAAAGATTTATCCCCAGAAATTTTACCAACTAAAATCAAATTCCCTGACTTTTCCCTGACCTTTTCGGCCCATTTTTAAATTCCCTGACTTTTCCAGGTTTTCCAGGATTTCCAGGTACTGTGGCAACCCTGAAAGCACGTTGCTAACACAATATTCTCTACTACAAGCTAGAAAGAACATTTTCCACATACATTGGTTTAGAAAACACGGGTACCGTACTACACGTTAGAAAATTACGTGTCCCTCGCCTGTCACACACGTAGCTATTACGAAATGCTTTTCGTGACACTTGTTAATATTACAAGAATAACAGAGGAGACGGTATTAAATATCCATTAGAAACTTTGATGTAGATCTAAATCCCAGAGCGCATGCAATATCAAGTGTGTTTTGCATCAAAATGCGTGTGCAATGATTCGTGTAATGTGTAACTATCACAGGGGTCTATATTTAGTCATAAATATTCAAATTTAAACGCAATCAGGATGATTTTTCTACAAGGAAACAGCTTCAAATATTGTCATGGGAACTTACTTAATATGCAAAGTTTGTTTGCTTTATAGATGGGAATATTCTGAAATTACTCTAATAAGATCGAAACGTCAGTTATATTTTAATCGATACAAATAAACAATAAAAGGTATTATAAAAGTAAATAACGCGAAACGTTGTTTGAAGACTAGGAGGCCAGGCTACTTGGCGAACAAAGTTCAGTACCACCAAGTAGCCTGGCCTCCTGGTGTAAATGGTATCAAACCTCCTTGGTCTGAAAACCATGCATCGAGATAGCTCAATTTGCTGCGTGTATCTTTTTCGGTGAATTCCGCCTGAATTGTTTGATAAATAATAAACTTTTCAAAAGAATTTGAACGAAGAGACGACACATGGTGATTAAAAATATACGAATTACTTTATTAAGTATATAATTAATTCGTAATCCGGATAAATTTAATAAAGTAATTCGTATATTTTTAATCACCGTGTGTCATCTCTTCGTTTAAATTCTTTTGAGTTGTTTTACTAGAGTCAGGGACACAAAATATAAACACGCTTGAAAGACACTCTAATATGCAAATGTTAACCATGGGTAACCTAGGGGGGCGTTAGAATACCTCTTTTTCCTAAGGGGTCTGCATAAAGGTCTCTTGTCGATAATCAATACTGACCCCTATAAAGTCTCCCAGACTTCGTGAACAAATTCTACACTCTGAGAGTCCTTAAGTTGTAGCCAACTCATGCAGCTAGCTATCATTTCGGATCCTATTAGAGTATGGTACTCGCTTACTCTTGAAGATTGCGGATCGGTGGTATTTCAGGGTTCATAAACTTTTGGAAAACAAATTTCCCCGAGATTTCCAGGTTTTTCCTCCATACACTTCCCTGAATTTTCCAGGTTTTTCCCGTTTATGGAGTATCCTATGGAGCAAATGTTAACGAAGGAGGGGACAATAAGACTATTACATAACCAAAGGACATCCCCGTATGCCGTATCTCTAGTAGAACCAGAGTTATGAACCTCCAAACTATAGTGTAATGTTAATAATATGGAGGGGATGTTCACGAGCATTTTGCTTAATTACACGGCCTATATTTAACGAAATCCCAAGTTTATAGTATTGTTGAATGGGGGCCAAATATGATTATTACATAATCAAAGAACATCCCCGTATCTCTAATATAACCAGAGTTATGAGCCTTCAAAGTATAGTGTAATGTTAATCCTTTGGAGGGTATGTTTACGAACATTTTGCTTAATTACTCGTTTTTATTACTTAATAAAATTTAATTACTTTGTTTGACGCAAATTCCCCTGAATTTTACTAAAAATTCGAAATTTCCCTGAGGTTTTTGTCAACTATTTATTTCCCTGATTTTTCCAGGTTTGTATGAACCCTGTAATAGAGAGCTACGAATTTCGGATCGGATCTAACCTTGGTAGTAGCCATTCGAGCACAAGTTCAGGAAAGGTGTGGACTAGACCCCCCACTGAGACTTTGCCTCTATTCAACTTAACGCTGCCACCTACTGGACAAGATCACCGTACCAAGAGAAAACATGATAATCACGAGAAGCAGAGAGAAATGGAGGGGAGAGAAAAACTCTCTTTGAAAGGTTGACAGTTAAGATGCGGGGACAAACAGAATACCGTACGTCAAGCTATGCGAAAACGCGATTACTATAGAGTAGTGGCACTCCGTGTTAACTACCCATAGAGTATAATACAGTCAAAGGCAGGGCGGTGCCATTACTATACTTCTTTTTTTAGGTTCTAAATGGGATTGTCCAATCAAAAGCTTAAAATTCGTTAAAAGACGCCGAAGAGTGAGAGAGAGAGAGAACCCTATAGTCTCACTCAGACTACCGACGCCACTGAAAAATGCACCACAAGTGGCAATTTCGGAACAGAAAGACGACTTCGGAATTGTACAAAAAGGAATATGTCTTTTCAAACTAATGGCTTTCTCCCACAATGCAAAAGCCACCCAAATTTAGAGAATTAGATTCAAATCGCCTATTCAAGGTCAGGTTATTTTCGGCTCTAAACAGTAACTCGGACCAAGAGGGTCAATACTTGAGAGATGAAAATGTCTGGTAATATTTCATTAACTGTCAACTATACGAGGGGTCGGTCATTCATGAAATCCCGTACGCTACCCGTGAAATCAAATTTAAGAAATCCGAAATCAATGCTGATTTCGAAATCAAATAAAAAATCCGAAATCAGCCACGAAATCATAAAATCAGTAAAAAAAAAATCACAAAATCAACAAAGAAATCACGAAATCAACATAGAAATCACGAAATCAACATAGAAATCACGAAATCAACATAGAAATCACGAAATCAACATAGAAATCACGAAATCAGAAGCAAAATCAGTAAAGAAATCGTGAAATCCATTACAAAATTCACGAAATCCAAAATCAAAAGAAATCACAAAATCCGACGAAATTACGGGGAAAAATCTCAAAATTTGAGGAAATCACGCGAAAAACCTCAAAATCCAACGAAATCAAGGGAAATATCGCAAAATCAGTCGAAATCACGGTAAAAAATCCGACGGAATTCGATGAAATCCATATGATTTTATCGAATTCTGAAATCAAACAAAATCCGACGAAATCAAACGAAATCCGACGAAATCAAATTGGATTTCGAAATCCCGTACACTTTTTCCTAAACGTCCGACCCCTCCCAACTATATCACAATAAGACCTTTGCCCATTATAAGTCGGATCTTGGATATGTATTATAACCTTAAATCAGCAGGAACGATTCTAATTCCCACACTATTCTTAATTATCCTTGCTTTGAAACTTTATGACACCAAATTTCCACCCTTTATGACATTTACGTACATTATTTGAACGTTAACGCAAAGACAGACAGATATAACTAGGTTTTGGATGACAACAGCAAAGCCTTGAAAATATTCATAGTTTGCAGTAAGGGGGCTAAATTTCCTCTCCAATTTCTTAACTTTAACTCTGCTTAACGGTTGCCAGTAATTTGCGCGAGCACCTGGGGTTTGGAACTGAATCGAACTGAACTACAAGCTTTTCTGTCTGTCGTACATAATGGTTGAATTGCACCAGGGATAAGGGAGTCAGATGGATTGGAAATGATGATGGGCGACCTGCGGCACCATATCTCTCCCAGTGTACCTCGCGCACGCCCCTACCCTTCCGTAGGCGATTGCCAAGTGCTGCCGCGTAGCGCCATTTTATTTGAATGAGAACTAGCTTCTATTTTTGAGATAGAGGGAGCGTCCTTTACGATTTCGTCCGGCACGACCCTACCTAACCGCTGGGGATGATGGGAGGACTATGGTGCCGTAGGTGGGGGTACAAAGGCAACGCTTAAGGTATGGGGGTTTCCACTCCATTACTCTCTCCTTCAAGATTGCACTCACACTTAACTGCATGCTATTATATTACAGCGATAATACAGGAAAATTTAAATATTGAAATTATAGGAAATTTAAACATTTCAAAGATTTTATTTAAGAAATCTTTGGTTTTTATCAAGGAACTTCGGTTTGATTGACTCGTAAACCTCATAGACTAAACTAAAACTAATCAAGAGTCACTCTGTAAAACAAAACAACGTGAATGTAATAGGGAGCTAACAGTTCTGACCCTGAAACGTCACACTCTTCTATCTCTTACTGGAGTTTCATCCCCCCTAACTGTTGAAAACAGTATTCTACGCGCTAAAATGCCAACCAGAGGGGGGCTGCGTGACGTCAGACTATCTCTTCCCCCTAGTCAGCTGTTAGCTCCCTATTCCCAAACAAAACTCTAGTTTCAGTGACACTTCATGTTTTTGAGTGTCATTTAGGGCCTATATTAAAACCAGCACTGGAAACGCAAAAACTACCAAAATTCACGGAAATGGTCCAAAATTGTAGGAATAAAATTTTATTAAATGTGCAGGCTAATATAATACGGAAATTAAATTTGTTGCATACATGTTTAGACACACCTGACACACTAAATACTGTTTATATACAAGAAAACTCTTAATTATCTGATACCATCTGCTTAAAGTAACCGCTGTTTTAGAAAATCTACTATCGTAAACCCGGCTCAAACATCAAAAGAAAAAAAATCCATCAAAAGGCATCAATAAAATATTCTTAGTTCAACGAACGGCTTCATATTTACCGCGTTTCTTTGTTAGGTTCCGTTTAACTATACTTAAGTTGAATTATTTACCATCCATTTCTAAGAATAACACTCCCATACGTATATCATTAATATTAGTCAAGTCTATTCCTTTAATTACTTAAAAAATAGAGCAATTACTAAAAAAGAAACCGACTAGAATTAAGAAGAATAGATAAGAGGGTAAAAAGAGGCCCAATCCAGTTTATGCCACATTATATTAGTTAAAGAAAGCATCATAAGAAACGCAAAAAACTAGAAAGAAATAGTCATGGGAGGCAACACTATAGGCATAGAAACTTTCTTAATTTATGTAAACGGCCTGACCTGAGATCGGAATGTTACAGAGTAATGGCAAGGCTTCAATTTAACTCTGTTAAACGAACGTAAATCTAACCCCAAAACACTAAAATACACGCCATAATTCTACAAGTTTTTAATTCCCTTGGTAATTGAAATTTAATGGAAAGGGTGTAATAGTTATAAGCCTTAAAACTAAGTAACAGGCGTTGCGAAGAGGCGGGGTTTGTATCTTTTTCTAGATGAAAACAGATTGCGAACTCGTACCCATCTTCCCCCTTAAATTGTTGCGTAAATCCCGCTGTAAAATTCGGCTGTTAAGATTAGATTACATCATGGATATAGGGTGGAGATTACCCATCCCTAAAAAAAATCTAAGATCCATTTTCAAAGTTCACGCCTAAGTGACAAATTACGTAAGCTTAGCTATATGGGCCCCTGGAAAACCAGTATCTTAGTATCTGGTTTAAAAACAACCTACAAATGCTAAGCTAAGCCTAAATAGCGGGAATGTGGTGGCAATACGCGTTAAAACGACCCGCCAAATTTGGTTAGACACAGAACGCTATCGTAACAAACGAGTAAAGTTCTAAATCTTTTTTAAAATGCACGAAACCGCGTTGAAAACTTGTGACAACTCACAAAGCATTCCCCGTATTTGTCAGACTACCACAGAAAACTGTCAAATATCAGCTATTTACGAATTTGATACATCTCAAAACAAAATCGTGGCTAAGCCTTGGTAAAAAAAATTAAATATTCTCTACCTTTAGTGGAAAATCCGCTGGATTTCATATCCAAATGATCGCGAACTTTGGGAATGTTCGTTTGAGGTTTCCGCGTTGAAAAATACACAATCACTTAACTTTAACGCGAGATAGACAATCATGATTTTTTTAAAACTGGGTTGTTGAAAAAACGTAGTGATAAAGACAGCTGCTGAACTATAAAAAAAACCACTAAAGCTTAATAAAAGTTAAAACATCAATAAACTATCGGAGTGTTCCTAGAACAAACCGTTGAAGAAACGTTTCACCATCTGCTCGACGCTAAATCGTTTAAAAAAAATTCACTTTTTCTTTAGGAAAAGAAGTTTTTCGAAAGACGCTCTTGGCTCTAAACAGAGCTACACTCGTCTCTTTCTTTCCTTTTTCGTTAGAGGGAAAATTTGCTATCCTCCCGCTAGACAGTTCCCTCCGTCGGATTTATTCATCTCCGCCTACTCTCAGACGAGTCCATTGTGAAATCCCCCTGCTTTTAATAGGGTTTTTTAGTTAGGGGTGACGGCATAGAACAGCTCACCAGGTGAGAGGCAATTCCCGATTGCTGAATGTCCAGAGTTTCTATCAGGGAGCAGACTGATCGGATCGCCCTGGATGGTGACGAGGGGTCCAACATCACTACGGATCGAATTTATAACCGATTGGAATATTATTGTTGATAGGAATTTATCTAATCGTAACTTATTTCGGGGATAAAGTATCCGATCGCAACCTATTTCAGGGATAAAGTATCGAATGGCAATTTGTTTTAGAGATAAATAATCGAATGGCAATTTGTTTTAGGGATAAATAATCGAATGGCAATTTGTTTTAGGGATAAATAATCGAATGGCAATTTGTTTTAGGGATAAATAATCGAATGGCAATTTGTTTTAGGGATAAATAATCGAATGACAATTTGTTTTAGGGATAAATAATCGAATGACAATTTGTTTTAGGGATAAATAATCGAATGGCAATTTGTTTTAGGGATAAATAATCGAATGGCAATTTGTTTTAGGGATAAATAATCGAATGGCAATTTATTTTAGGGATAAATAATCGAATGGCAATTTATTTTAGGGATAAATAATCGAATGGCAATTTATTTTAGGGATAAATAATCGAATGGCAATTTATTTTAGGGATAAATAATCGAATGGCAATTTATTTTAGGGATAAATAATCGAATGGCAATTTATTTTAGGGATAAATAATCGAATGGCAATTTATTTTAGGGATAAATAATCGAATGGCAATTTATTTTAGGGATAAATAATCGAATGGCAATTTATTTTAGGGATAAATAATCGAATGGCAATTTATTTTAGGGATAAATAATCAAATGGCAATTTATTTTAGAGATAAATAATCGAATGGCAATTTATTTTAGAGATAAATAATCGAATGGCAATTTATTTTAGAGATAAATAATCGAATAGCAATTTATTTTAGAGATAAATAATCGAATAGCAATTTATTTTAGAGATAAATAATCGAATATAGAACAAATGTTTCATTCATAAATAAAACAGTTGTTGAACCCCTTGGATGGTGCACTGCCAAGTTAAAACACCATCGCCCCCTACCGACATATTTTGGCGTAAATAGGGAAGCCGGGCCCGGAGCAAGTTCCCGAATGCGCTCGTAACCGTTCAGCTTACCGCTTTCCTTTGTAGTGTAAAAATTGTACCCTGTGTGTAATAACTTACTCGGGGGTCAGTTCAGTTTTAAAAACAGCAACGCAATTTTAAGGTACGAGGACGAGTCGCGAGCGATAACGCATCACCCACCCCTTCTATAAAATAAAATCTCACGATTTTTCTTAGCTTTCTTTAGCTCTTGAAATAAAATTACAATTTCTTTTTTTTATATTATGAACATTTTAAAATGAACTTTTTGAAAGTTATTTCATGGTCTGTTAAGATATTAGCAAGTTTTTTTTAATGGCGAATGAGTAAATGCTAAGGTAGTTTTTGGCACGATTATCGTGGATTTTAATATAATGGGTATTTTTAATTGAAATATCGCGTTTTTTGAAATAAAATGTGGGCGAATTTATGTAAAGAAATGAAGTTAGTTTTTTTTTCGTGGTTTTTTTTTTTTTTAAATACTTTGTGGGTGTTTCTTATTAATAAGGTCTTTAAAATGCTAGGTCCTGATAAATTATTGGGCGACGGTCTAAGTATTGTATTAATTAAAATAGACTGCGTTTTGCGATACTGTATAAAAATGAACGGTTGCTTATCAATGGCAAGGTATTGACATCGAAGCAATTATTGACAATACTAACGTGTTCAGTTGGTCACCCACGAAATATCTGAGGGCCTATATGGCGCTTGCTATATTGAATGTTGCTATTACCATTACATTAACGGTTGTTGAAAATTGAATATTGCATTATCTCTTTTCGTAAATTATTCAGAATGAATCGAATCGTTGAATAAATTTTTAAATAGAGGGTGAAAAGGAAAATAAATGAATTTTTATCGATTGTTTTATTATTTATTATCCTGCATTAGGAGAAATATCCAGGAAATATCCCCGAATGATTTTAAAATTCAAATTAATTTGAGATTTCATGAATAATTTTAAATAAGCACCTCCGACCAATCGCGTAACACCCTGCCTTCTTGTTAACAAAATTGCCGTGGACGCTCAACGTGGAATGAAATTTAGCCCGAGCATCCATGGCAATTTTGTTAACAAGAAGGCAAGGCGTTACGCGATTGGTCAGAGTCGCTTATTTGAAATTATCCATAAAATCTAATTTAACTAATTTGAATTTTAAAATCATTAGGAGGTATTTTCTGGAGGTTTTACTATGCAGATTGGTCTTATAATTAGAAAAACAATCGAAAACAAATCACTTTTCTATTTCATCCTACCTTTAAGGTTTAGTATGTGCGTGTAAATTTAGCATTACGTCTTGGATCGTAACATTTTCATCTGTTCGAAATACCATTAACCTAAACTAACCTAATAGTGTAAATCCTTTGAGACAACCAAGAAGCGATATCTAGTTTATTAGGGAGAAGGTGTAAGATGCCTAAGTATTCGCGCGCCATAATCCCAGTCCCCCTTTCAAAATACAAGGGGGAAGGACGTAAAAGGAGGCCGGGCTATTTCACCTCTCCTCAATAGGAAAATACGTAATTTTCGTCATTCGCGTCGCGCTGACGCGAGTTTTCAAGAACCAATGAGATGATGGTTGTAATTTAGAGGCGGGGATTAACTCCGGACCTACGTTTGGACTGGAGATAAAGCTGGAAATCTGGCGAATTTATACCTTCTCCCTAATAAACTAGATATCACTTCTTGACACAACAAAAGCTAAATTTTCTGGAGAAAGAACATAAAATTATGTTAGATATTAATATAAAGCCGTCACAATTATTGCAAACAAAACCAAATTCAATAAAAATAAAAACATCTTCCTAATATTAGGTAATATACCATTAATGGTCGAATTGCAGCATCCTTGATACACAAGCACAAGGATGCAACCAAACAACGCATACGACGTCAGAGTTTAACGGCATAATTGCACTATGACTCTTCTCCTCGACGGCACGGCAAACATTTTGTGTGGGTTGGTTATCTTATCAAAGAGAGGCACCTTTGAGGGAAGGCGAACCAAGGCGCGCTTTTAAAAAGAGAGAGAGTCAGAGAGAAAAGAAGTAGCTGCCCACATATTTCAATTGATAGTAAAAGTTTTAAACCGGCGCTTAAACTTAGAAACCGCGGTACTACAATCTCCCTCTTATGCATTCATGCATGTACACGTACCAGTAATTTTTACTATAATCTGCTTGAACCTATAACGCTACTAGGAAAAATTGTGCCACCATATCTCCCATGTTAATATCTATGTGGGTTTTGTGGGCCGGCCTTAAATACTACGTCACGCTACATAATTCTGTGATTTAATTGGTTTGTATCAACGCTGTGGTCCTACACGCGTGCAAGATGCAACAGGCAGCGAGAAACATTATTCGCCAAGTAAAATTCGACTTGTATAATGATTAGTCTAGCTCTCCCACAAAATACGCCTAGATACGTAAAGAAAATCTGTACACAATTATTCCAAATAGCTGTATGTATTCCAGCTTACAACCATAAGAGTCAGACTGTCTATTACTTAATTGTACCTAAAAAATAAAAGCTGGGGTTACCAACATGAATAGAACCTTTCGACGTATAAAACTGGTATAACACAAAAGGCCTACAGCGCAGGCAACAAAAAGTGAGTTGGAAGCTAAGCCTTTGCCTCTTAGAGTCATTGAAATGGTGTACCAGATAGAAAAATGTTTACCCGAAAAGAGGTAACACTTTCGGCAATACCAACTAACATATACATGGGCCAGGTCAAACTAACACCCGCAAAATACGGTAAATCAAATCTTGTAAAGCTTCAAAAATGAAAACGAAAACTTCAACAACAACAACTTGCACTACTACGACGCCTTATATGAAAGTAATATCCTATCATACATACACGATGGTGTGGCTAAAAATATTTTACAATTTTAATACCTAAATTGAGGAAGAGTTAGAGCACAAGGCGCCATCTGCTGAACAGAAAATTGGGACGTAGATAAGCCGCTTACTTGAAAAGCGTTAAATATGCATTATTTATGGTGATAAACAATAGCAGCGCTTGATAAAATATGGAAAGCTGAGGCGTATGAACACGAAAAGTAAAAAAATAGTGTTAATCACGTGCGCTTGAATATGAGCTGTCTATTTAGTTGTTATTTATTGTACTTAAAATGGGAAATTGTTAAAAGTTTACTTTACGATGTTTTTTCTTCATTCTTACATTTAAGCGATTAACGCAAATGCAAAAACACTCATATTTAGAAAATCTCAAGATGACGCGTAAATTATGTCTTACTAACAAACCCCACCTAACCGCAAACAACAAATATTGAAAATAATTCATAGGATAATACGTCTGAGTCTCGGTTCAGGTTCATACAATAAAAAGGTCATTGCACTAATCATATTCTTAATCTTTTAATGCAAATGAAGTATCGTTTAAAAATAATAATTTTACAGCGTCGTGGTCGGCAGATCCTTTTACAGGCTTCAAAAGTTGACAACTTTAAGCATAAGTTTATAAAATATGTTCCATAAGTATGACGTTACACTTCTAATACTTCGTAATGCACGAGACTTACTGAGAACAAGGATTATTTAAAATGTCTAAGGATAAAACGCAGAGAAGGAAATATCGAAGGTAGATGTTCCAAACGGTACCTAGCGGGCACTATCGGCAAACCGGAAGGCCAACATTTTGAAGCGTCAACACGTGATCGGATTCTTGAAAGTTTTGTCGCTCTCGTCTGCTCTAGCAGATGTACTCAAACAAGGCCTTCCTATTAAACTAAATTAGTGTAAACTCACCTCATATATTCTTGAACTGAATGTTTGCTTTAATCAAGGATAATTGCTTTAATCTGCTATTAAAATTAAATTATTATTTTTTGGAACTAGCCTCATTCTTGAATCTTGAACTAATAGTTCTTAACGACCGTTAAAAATTCGAACAAGAACTATACAGCATGCTTTCGAAAACTATCTCTCTTTCGTCTATGCTTCCGCGATAATAAGATAGGTGGCGCCATATCGGTATTTCTTTTCCGTTTGACGCACCAAAACAGTAGGTGGAGAAGAGGGGGATGGGTTAAAATTTCGGAACAACTAGAGAACATTCCCTTACTATAGAGATCTGTGTGTGCGTTTTATCCTTAGACATTTTAAATAATCCTTGCTGAGAACTACTTTGAAAACGATAAGCGAGAATTGACTACACGCGGTTTTGCAGTGAAGCTTCCAATTTAGCACCTCACCACGCGTCGCTTTACGAGAATCTATGACGTTTAATCTACGTCACTTCATGACAAGCTCTCAGTAACCACTAACCTGTGACAAAGTAATGTAAACTATTAGGAATAGACCATTTCGGAAATTACGTACAGAGAAACCGTGACACAGAGGCGACACCACCAATGGGGTACTGTCCCTCTCGCCAAGAAACAACGTCGGGGTCCAGTACGAGCTTACTAGCGAACTCTCACTGCCTCTAGCGGAGCTTCTTGGCGCGAGGGACAGAACACCATTGGCAGCATTGTCCCTGTGTATTGTTTTCTCTGTATGTAATTTCCGAAATGGTCTATTGCTTTTAGACCTCTTATCACGCTCAGTTTTTAAAATTTTAAGCCTAGGTTGCTTTTACGACGACGGAACTTATTGACGCCAATGGTCAGTGTCTTTTCAATGTTTGTCAGAGTGCTTACGAAAGACTTAAGGGACTTAGCAAATAGTTGCTCGGGAATCTCCAAACATAGTGTGTCTGGCGCCCAGTTAATCGTGATTTAAGCTCACGTCATTTATCTTAAATTATAAAGCCTAATAAGGCGTTAAGTCACAAGACGAGAATTAAATGTAAAAATCCTTGGTATGCATCTTTACCCCGAACCAGGATGTGCCGGGAGATTAACATACCTATTGGCCAAACGTTTATTTCAAGAAGTTCCAATTCTAGAAGCAACGGACTCAAAATAGTGAATTGCTTAAGTTTACTAGGCATTTGTTCAATAGAGCTATTTCAGTGGGGGGAAAATTTCGTCTGGTACGAAAATTGGGCCTGCCTTTGAGTGTAGGGCGGCCATTTTATGAGGGTTTTCTCTATGGGCAAATAGCATTGGTGACGTAGCCATTACCCCCTCTGAAATAGCTCTATAGACCATTTGATGTAACTAAGAGAGGGAAAGACACTGGGGTGAATCCTTCCCTTCCATCTCGTTTTTGGCGCTTGCGCTGTAGTCTTTTTGTATCAGAGAGTGCGCAGAGACAGCAATGTATCAACCACCCTTGTGCACTAAAGGGGCTAGAGAAATTTCCATTCCCGTTTCTTAACTTCAACTGCTGCCTCAGGTTTGGATATGAATGATCTGAATCGAAAAGAACTTCAAGCTTTCAGTCTGTTGTAGATAGCGGTTGAATTGCACTTACAAATGACTGGCAACACTTATCTACACAATATCTATAAGTTAGCCTCTGGTTACTGAAAGCGAGTCATGGTTAGATTTAAGGCAGAGATACACAATTTTCATTTATCTTCGTTGAAAAGACGAACAAAAGTAGTCATGAAAAATTACAAGACTAGCGTTAAGTATACGAAGAAGTAACTTATCGCATTATCCACGCCAAAAAATATAGTCTAGGGATCCATTTTTGACCTGCATAGCCCAGAAAGCGTGCGTATCTAATTTAAGACTATTGAACTAAAATTATACACGGCTACTTAGTGTGGTAGCAAAACTCCCTTAGGCCCAGGAGTAAACCCCAAAAAATTCTATTGATAGAAGAACTTTGGGGTTATGGATTCACTTTTGTTTCGCGTGTACAAGGCCTATAGTCGACGCCGTCCGTCCCTAATCACAGTCATAAATAATGGATGATTTGACAAGAGGTTCTTCTAATTTCTACTAACTTCCCAGCTCGTGTTCTAAAAGGCGACTTCGAGGCGATGAGGGGACCAAAGAGGGATAGGCCATTTGCCAAGGCTTAAATAGAAATCCCCGAGATAAAAACGGTTATAACGTTCTCACTGAGAAAAGCACGTGGTGACAAAGCAACAACTACCGAACCTGGGTGCTTATACTTGTAAAACAGAAGTTTCAGACGTGACGCGTGAGTCGTAACTTTAGTGAGACATTTTTTAGTATAGACAGGGAGATTTAATTTTAGAAGTAGGAATGGAGAACGTTTAGTATTTACTTCAGTCCGACTCATAGTCCAGTATAGAGCCCCTCCCTCCAACACGTAACGAAAAGTTTAAATTATCTTATTGGCTCACTTAAACTACGTTTTGATGACGTTGCTGACGGGGACGGTTGAAAAATACGTAATTCCTTTTTAGCTCTGTCGCTGTGAGCCGCCTCTTCTTTCATACCCCTCCGTCCCGGGGAAGGGGGTCCGGGATTTTGACGTGCGCCCAGATCACTCTGTTCTCCATTCCTACTTCTAAAATTAAATCTATCCCTGGTATAGAGTAATGGCAATACTACGTATGCAAACGTCATACCCTTATCTCTTAGCCCAGTGTCATCCCTTCTTACAAGAGCACCCCCAGAGGGAGGGATACACCGTCTACACCCCTCTAGTCTATAAATATAGGAAGGAAAGCCTATTTTAAAACAGAGTACGTTTAACTAAGAAAGTTAGAGAACATAGATGGCATCATCATGCCATTTTAAGGAAAATAAAGATGAGTTTTCTAACAACCGCTTCTGCAACGCATTTTTTATAAACCACAATTAGGGTGGTGGCTTGTAATTCCGAACGCTTCTAATTCCGAACAGTTTTTTTAAATTGATTTTTCTTTTACTTGCGAGGCTTTAGACCGTGAAAAATAGGCTTAAATTATGCCTTGATTCATTGTCTATCCGAAAAACATCATTTCAAATCCATATCTAAAAGTCAGGGAACGATGTGACACGAAATAAAAATGTACCTAATTTGCGAATTTAATTTAATGTCAATTAAAGGGAATGCCGACCCTGATGCCTCCGAAAATAAGGTTTCATTTTCTTCAGATAAATCAGAGGCAAATAAACTCAATTTCAGCCAAAACGTCAAGTTTTCCCCCACAAAATAAGCATTCGTAACGAAATTTTGGCTCAAAATTAAATTAATAAAAGAATATTTATAAAAACCTTTGCGAGCAGCTAATTCCGACCACTCGAAACAACACTCCATTAATCATAAATTATCGACAGTAAAATTAAATTTAACGCTATTAAACGACATGGTTTAACAGATTAGTTATCCTCGATAATACGGCGATACGTTTTCCCGGGCTTTTCAAGCAGACAACTTTAGTTTAACCCGGCTAGCGTAAAGTCCCTGTTTCCTTCCCTCCCCGCCGCGGCGCCGTCACTCGTACTCGTACACTATTCCGCGATAAAAAAAAATAACGGTTCAATCTCGCGCCAAGTTTGAAAATTTGCGTTCGCGCGTTTCAAACTTTTGCATAAACGGGTCGCTAAAGGTTTATACCTACTTGAATATGGAATATGACGATCAAGGTAATGTAAATCGCTGTTGCATTTATTAATAATCTTTTTTATCCTATTAACCTACGAGAGATTTAAAACTTGAAAGCGAAATTTATTATAGAATTAACGTCCCAAAACTTAAGCCTTGGTTAGGGAATTTTATCCCGATTCACCTAATGAAAAAAATATTTCAGTTTTAGATAATCCCAATTTAGCATACAAATGAGATAGGCGCTGAAGTTTATTTCACCATAGTTATACCACATTACAGGTGGTGGTGTTAAAAAACCACGTAAAATATCCGGCTTAATTATGAATGGGGAAAAATCTATTTTGTGCCATAAAAATAATTAAAATACAACCAGAAACAAGGGAAAAATATATGACGCGACAACTAAAGATTATTTATTATAAATGATAAAACTAATAGTTATGTTACCGGTTACTGTCCAGTTACAGCTTACAATATTTTTCCAGTATTACTCGAACTTAAAGCATAGCGTTGGTTCCAGTGGACAACTTGACTTTCCTTACGAACTCCAGTTTTGGCTTGGGAAAGCTAGAGGCATTTGTGGGCGGAATTTGTACGTGCATGTATAAATCCCGCCCACTAGCCTTTGCCAAGCCAAACCCGGAGTTTAGAAGGAAAGTCCCCTTGTAAGGGATCCACTGGAGCCGCGCTAGTGTTAGGTTCGTGCACTCAGGAAATAAATTGATTTCATGAAACATTTTATCAGTTAAACTAGCAGACTATTTTACATTGGAATCGGGGCTAGGGGTCGGGAAGTGCCCCAAAACTAAAATAAGAGCTACACAGAAGTACTTTGCCTTCAAAAAACCCTAAAATAACTCGTGTTTTTAAAAAATCCGGTTTAATCCAATAAAAACCACTGGTCTGGATTTTATTCAAATTATCCGGATTTTTGCCAACCCTGTAAGCAGGTTCGGTAATTAGAAGCGGGGGTTCGGAAATTAGAAGCGGGGGGTCGGAAATTAGAAGCGGGGGTTCGGAAATTAGAAGCGGGGGGTCGGCAATTAGAAGCGGGGGGTCAGAAATTGGAAGCGGGGGGTCGGAATTGAAACCCCCTACGTCGGAATTACAAGACATCAGTTCGGAATTGGACGCCACTACTAGAAATGGGGAAATAGATATTTCTCCACAAGTTACCGGTAATTTTGGCTCAAAATAGGCTCAAAAGTAGCGCAAATGTTCAAGCTATTTGGTACAATATCAAATATTTCTCATAACATTATACGTGTGTCATGTTTCAATCGATTTTAAAAAAGTGTTCGGAATTACAAGCTACCACCCTAAACTTAATTAGCACGCGATTCTATTAGAAAATAATTCATAGTTTTATGCCACATTTCTTTCATATAATTCACAACTTCACACGAGCCAACTTTCAATCAAACAGCCGGCGTTGAGTGAACTGAATTTGTGTGAAATTGTGAATGAAAGTTTCAAGTATTGGCTCATTACAAACTTTGAGTCAACAACCTTATTTACTTTTCAGAATGGATTTTTAATATTTGGGTTAAGCATACCCAAAAATCTAGCAAAGTTTAGCAAATTCAATACCGTCATAGCGGTCACTATACGAATAATGGAAACTATCCTTCCCCTTTAAACTTCACCGAAAAAGCGCTCCAAAAATGAAGAGATGGTGATTTTTGAGACGCCAGCTGTGTTTATAACTATGGACAGATTTCAACCCCTCCTCTTGGCCTGTTTTGGCTTTCTTTGGTTTGGTAAAGGGCGCGCACTCGGTTGCCGCCTCTCATAATTCGGACCCAACTGCGAGTTGGAAGGGTCCCTCAACGTCCAAACCACGGGGAATCGGCAAAAATACAGCGGATCTTATTGTGGCCCGCGCCAGAAATCTGAGAACTCGAGGTTTCTCGTACGCACATGTGCGTGACCTGATTCAGGCAACCTATTTCCATACTAGATTCTTTTTCATTCAAATTAATGTTATTTCATTTTCTAGTCGAATTCCGAACTGAAATCAACGTACACAGGTTGATAAAAGGGATAAATTACATTAATCTTTACAATATGGGACCACTAAGTTTATCTGTTTTTCATGGCATAAGCAAATTTTGGTTCCTCGAGCACGATTTACAAAGATGCCGTAGAAAATTCTTGAAAAATAGACCATTTCATAAATTACATGCGGAGAAACTAATACACAGGCGGAAGGCCGCTCTCTTAGGTTATTTCCCCTCGAGCCAAGAGGAAACACCAGACGGAGCCACGAGTCTCGCACTGCCTAGAACAGAAGGTGACCCAGCCCTTGTGGTGTTTACATTTCTTATGGAATTAATGGAATGCTTTATAAAATATTAATGCTTCCAAAGGCCAACTATCTGACGTGAAAGGAGACGAAAGCAACTAGGGATTAAAACGAGACTTCAGGTGATGAAAATCATACTGGACACTACGGAAAGCTGTCATCCACCCCGGGGGAGCCGCCCCACTTTCTGTTTCCTCTATATGCCCCTGATGGCAGTTACGAAACTAAATTTTAGGTTACCAATAGGTTAAAGGTCCCCATGACGGTTTTCTTTTTATGAATAGTATTTGGCTTAGCATATGAACTTTTAAAATACTGAAATTTTGTCCCCTCAAACCAAAATTTCCAAAAATTACGAGCTGTTAGTTCCCTGTGACGTACAAGGTGAAAGTTTTACAAGAACTAAGACTTAGGCTTAAGCCTAATCTTAGGCGTAATGTTATCGCTAAGCCTACTTTCAAACTTTAAAATGAAGCGCGCCACTCGCGAGAGGTCGCTCATTACCCAACATAAAGATAAGTGGTAAATAAGGATTTTTTTTTAAACTGGACATTGGGCCAGCGACCCCTCTGGCCTGGAATAAATAAACTGGTCCATGACCACTGACCAGGGCGCGTCGTCTGCTAAATTGAAGAAGTGGATAATTAAATTATATCAGCTAATGTCTGGACTCTGGTAACCCTTGGATTTTCTTAGTGGTCCTGTGGACCACTGACCCCCCTCCGATTTAATTTTTAAACTGGTCCAGGCAATTTTTAAACTGGTCATTTGCCCTGTGCCACCGCCTTATTTCACACGCTGGATCATACATGTCTATGTGAGCCAACCTCTTACGTAATTATGAAGCAGACGGGGAAAGAAAATAATTCCCGCGCATTTGGAATATCATAATCGTTTAGTGAGTGAACCAGATTTTTTAATTATTTCAAAACTTTGAATCTTGGTGAAAAGTTAACTGACTTCAACCAAACATTTAATTTTAGGATAAAAAAATACCTCATTAAATTGGAATTAATTAAAACAGCTCATTTTAAATTAGACTGGTTTGCCCTTTAATGATATTGTAGTTCTTTTAAATGAATAATAGTTATCTATTTCACACTCCCTTTAAACTGCCAGTTAAATTTACAGTGTTGAAGAAATAAATGTAACCCCACAGTAAAATGCACCCCGTAGAGTATTATTCAAATTAATCCGAAGCTAGGGAGCAAGCATATGGTCAGATGGGGACCTTTTTTTAACATCCACAATATTTACGTACACTCTAAGCGTACATAGTAGGCCTACACATCGTGCACATGTTAGCTTGATTCGCGTGCATGTATCCCAGCTCGTAAGCAGGTGAAAACCAAGGAACAGCATTGAAAAGGGCGTCGGGAGATGACTAAATTGACCACTTTTCTCTCTCTCACTTGAAGCTTTTTCACTATAGAAGAACGTGATCCCGGCGCGCGTGAGTTAGACCCATTCGAAGGGATATGGATGCGGACGGGTCAAAATAGAATAACATCAAAGAGCCCTAGAGCCTGGGCTAAGCAATATTCTCCACCCCATAAAGCGCGGAGCAACCAAGTATAGTACCATGGTTTTTCTATAGCAAGAAGTATCATTTTTCTCTCAAGAATATTGAGCATCCAAATAGCGAGGTTTATCGACAGAATTTGTTTGAATTAGAGCCCGGTATTTTCAATCAATTATCCACAAAGTGGTGGATAACCGATTATTTATAAACAAATATGTGGATCATAATACGATTTAACATGCAAGTTCTGTGGATAATTTTCAAGTATGGATAAAGATAAAATAACGTGGATAATGGATAGATAATGCCGAGCTCATCTCACTTCTGGTCCGACTGATAGCCCAGTATAGAGCTCCTCCCTCCAACACGTAACGAAAATTTTAAATTATCTTATTGGCTCACTTAAACTACGTTTTGATGACGTTGCTGTCGGTGACGGCGAAAAATACGTAATTCCTTTTTACCTCTGTCGCTATGACCCTCCCGCCTCTTCTTTCATACCCCTCCGTCCCGTGGAAGTGGGTCCGGGACTTTGACGCGCGCCCACATTAATCTCTTCTCCATTCCTACTTCCAAAATTAAATCTATCCCTGATTTTATTATTTAACCGTAAGTTCTATTAAATTTTAATAATTCACCTACTTTCCCCCAGACAGTTTTGAGTTTTCGACTAAATATTTATAATAATTCTAACAACACTAATTTTAAAAGCTCTTCGAATTTTTCAGGCGTTTTCTAAATTTTCAGATTTACCCTACTTCTTCAGATGTTTTCAAACTAAATGTTAATTCTATTTGAAGTCGAATTTCAAAACAAATTTGGGCCTAACAATAATTTTGTTTCCTTGACATTCCCCGAATAAGTTTACAACACAGTGGTATTTAAGAAAACCTCAACATCCACGTGAGACTTGAACTACTTCATTGTGAATATTCACCTAAAAAGAAGGATTTTGAAGTTCGGAACACGAAAAATAGAGCCGGGGTGTAAAAGCAGGCAGACCAGCAGCTGTTTCTTTAAATAAGGAACCAGACCGTCCAGGACTTCCGGTTCAGCACGCGTGAGGCGCGTGGCAGGTTTTGATGGGGAGCCTTAGAGACTCCCTGTTTCATTCATGCACGTTCGCGTTGGTCAGATTAATACGACCAAAGGCGCCCTAGTTGACCATACTTATCGTACAGCCAGGCTTTGACTTTATTACAAGTTTCTACACGGTTATCTTGGTTAGGGATATGAGGAAAAAGCGTGGGGAGATGGAGACAGATTCGGGAAGAAGGATGAGACTTAAATTCTTCATCCGGTAGTAGTTTTCTACGAGGGGCTAGTCATTCGGCAAAATTTTGTACACCTGATTTCTGAATTTTCATGTGAATTCCGTTGAATATTGAATGAATTCCTTGATTTCCAATATTACGATTATTTTAGGTGAATTCCATAATCTTTACACTGATTTCCCGTTTTTGCCGCAGATTACTTGTAATTTCCGTTTTAATTCCAATGAATAGACCCAAACAAATCTTTTGAATTTTTATAACGGCTCAGATCTCGAGCTCGGGTTTTGAAGTGAGAAAGGGATAACCTGATTGGCTTGATTTTGCCATGCGCAGAACCCGTTTTACCCCAAGAGTCAGACTCTAAACCAATCAGAAAAAAGAGATTTATTTTCGTCGCTCAACGACAGATGGCGGTACTACAGTCAACTTTGTTAGTCACCTGCCTGATCCTATCCCTTAGATGGAGACGAGAACAAGCCTACTTGTTTATTTGTTGGTGATTTTTTGGTGAATTGCGAGATTACCACTGGATTCTTCGTGGATTACGATGAATGCAGTGATTATTTCAACTAATTACGACTTTTATTTTGGATTTTCGAATTCCTCCATTGATTGTGTGTAATTATTTCACTAAATGTGTGATGACCCAGGTGATTGCAAAAGATTACTAGTAAATCATGTGATTATTTCTGATTTTCTCAAGATTTCACGTGATTTCCTAGGCGATTATCGGAGATTTCTGATTACCTTTGATTACCCACAAAAAATGATTTTCATTACTAATGATTTTCTAAGAATTGTAGAAGTCAAGTAATCGATTTCTGCAGTTTTGTACATTTGATTATTCAAGTGACTAACCCCTCGGTTTTCTATATGCCATTCCAGTATTCCACGTAAGGTGACACTCATTCTCCACCAAAAACCTTCACTTGGTTTTTTTTTTTTTGCCTCTTCAAATAAAAGATACGCCACACAGATTGAAATCCCACAAAATGTGGGTTGGAACTTTACGACTTGAGGCCTCAAAATATATTTTAAAATTTCTTTGGTGACAAGGGATAGGGGGTGTTCCATAAAGTCTATAGAAAGTTTTTTGGAAAAGAACGAATGTTATTTTTAGTACGAGCATTATTGAACTGTGACACAATTTCATTGGTGCCCAAACGAGTCAAAAGCCATCACTTAATCACAGCCTCACTCCGCCACCATTGACAGATAATGGTAAATAATGTTTTCAGCATATTTCATAAGTTTTTTTCGACATGTGGGTGTGAATACGGAAATGAAGGTTACAGGAAGGTGTAGTGAATATCTTGAGTAACATGAAAAATAACGTTGCTTGATGGCCCCTTAAGATTTGAATAAAAATTGCTATTGCAGGTAGTATTTCAGTCAAATACATTAAAAGGCACCAGCTGCAAACACTATTCTTCAAAAGATATTGTTGGATAGGTTATGATCGTGTGGGAACATCATACTAAAATATTACAGGGTTCATACAACTTTTGGAAAACCGATTTCCCTGAGTTTTAAAGATTTTTCCTCATATCTTTCCCTGAAATTTCCATGTTTCTCCAATATTTTTCTCTGAAATTTCCATGTTTTTCCAATATTTTTCTCTGAAATTTCCATGTTTTTCCAATATTTTTCTCTGAAATTTCCATGTTTTTCCAATATTTTTCTCTGAAATTTCCATGTTTTTCCAATATTATTCTCTGAAATTTCCATGTTTTTCCAATATTATTCTCTGAAATTTCCATGTTTTTCCAATATTTTTCTCTGAAATTTCCATGTTTTTCCAATATTATTCTCTGAAATTTCCATGTTTTTCCAATATTTTTCTCTGAAATTTCCATGTTTTTCCAATATTATTCTCTGAAATTTCCATGCTTTTCCCATATACTTAGTACTAACAACGGGAGTGGTTTTTTATAGTAAAAGCAACCCCTTCAGAGAAAACTTACTCAAACCTGACAAATTTCCCTGATTTCCCAACCTTTTACTAAAAATTCTAAATTTCCCTGAGTTTTTGTCAAGTATTATTTCCCTGAGTTTTCCAGGTTTGTATGAACCCTGTATTAAAACCCCGAGACCGTAGTTTCCCCGCCATCTTTCAAAATGGCCTCCGAGAATACAAACAATGTATTTTTCACGATATTTTTGCACTATATATTAAAATTTTAAATTAGCAGATATGATTATTAAGACTCAAAATAACCCAAGGTGGTTCTTAAATTTGTAAAATGTAAAACTTTCAATAATTCATCTGGGTTTCTTGAACTAATGGTTAGGGAAATATGTAAATAAACATAGGGTTAATAATTGGTGTTCTGTTGTCTAATTTCTTTCTCATATCTTTTTTCAAGATTAATACACAAAATGACTTCTGGAGATTTTTCCCAAAAAAACGAGTTATACAGACTAAAAAACTTAACCAAAGAAACAAAAACTCATCTATCATGATTAAACTATCCAGTTCAATTTCATTATAAATTTAAATCACGAAATATGAATGTATGTCCAGATAGAATCAAGGATTTCCGACTAGTACAAGATGAGGGCAGTTTTAGGTAAAAAAATGTGCCTAAAATTATGTGTGCCAAAAAAAAATCGAATTAAAACGTTTAAAATTAAGAAAAGTACGTTAGATATTTTGAAATTCAAACTAGCCGCGAATACCGCCCAACTTGTTTTGTTACCCTAGTGACGTTGCTAACGTCCACTGATTCATTGGTTGTTTGGAAATAGGAGTATATAGGTAGCTCTAGACCACTGTATAGTAGCTTTTCTCCTTCACTGGGGAATCGGCGCATATTCGAGAAGACATTTGTAAACATAATTCTGATTTATCATGTTTATTATCCTTTGTTTCCTTAACTCTTGGTTACGTTGTAGAGTTGGGATGATAGAGATTTGTCAAAATAGTTACGGGTAATGGCCAAAACACCTCATTTTTACGCTATTTTGGCAAAGGCTTAGCTTCCATGAAAAATACTAATTTGGCGAAAATGCAAAATGCAAAATAGTATGAAAACTACTTTTAGGTGTAAATCTACTATATTTCCGTGTGAGAGGAGGCTAGCGGGGTAATGTAGGTGGTTCGCTCGTGTTTTTGCCGAACGACTGTAGAGGGAGCAGTGATGGGAGCGGCGCCGAAAACCAATACTTTTAAAAACTAATTAAATATAGTTAAGTTATTAAAACTATCAATATATATATATTTTTGAAAACGTAATTTTAGGTTCTATCTGATTTAAAAAAATGAAAGCTTTTCGTTAGTAGTCAAAAGATCGATTCTATCCCTTTAACCCTAAAATGAAAACCACTCTTTTTACCTCCGGCAAGCATGAAATCGATCAAAATTCAAAAATTAAATTGCGAGAACTTTTATTTCTTTTAAAAAAATGTTCGCAGTTATTTATCTATACGCCCGAAATATCAAAATCGTGAATTGATGCTATCATAAATCTCGGTGAGAACCCGGTAATGTCTGTCTGACCTCTGACCCCCCAAATAAACTGCAGATCTAGTGAAGACACTACTCATTCTTTATCCAGAATAAAACCCTTATCAGAGTCAACTTCTTAACCGAGTTGTCTGTCACGTGTAGTTGACCTTTAACCGTCAACAATCAGAGGTCATTTGTCATTGACCCTTAAAGTTTAAGAGAAAGAATTTGCAAGGTTTGATGATAAGCAAAAGTGAGGACCTTCAGAATTTTCTTTCGTTAGATTGTAAGTAAAAGTAAAGATTAAACTTGAAAAATCGCAAACCACCCAGGTGCACCAGATATATTCAATAGTAAAGACTGAGCAGTCGATCGTGTTATGTTTTCGGAAAAATGGCGCCATAAGGGTGATTGACGAACGTTTCTCTGTCGATACCCAAGGCATTAGAAGCCTAGAATTCAAGAATACAATATCAGTTTAAAACGCTACGTCTGTCAAAAGATCGTGGGGGTAGTCACTTGAATAATGCGGTGTGCAAAACCGCAGAAATCGATTACTTAATTTCTAGAATTCTTAGAAAATCATCAGAAACCACATTCATTTTCGTGGGTAATCAATGGTAATCAGAAATCACTGGAAATCACATGATATCTTGAGAGAGTCGAGAAATAATCACATGATTTACTAGTAATCTTTTGTAATCATCTCGGTAATCACACATAATCAATCGAGGAATTTGAAAATCAAAAATAAAAACCGTAATCAGTTGAAATTCACGAAGAATCCAGTGGTATTCACGGAATTCACAAAAAATCACCGGAATTAATTGAAATTCAAACAGAGATCACAAGTAATCTGCGGCAATAACGGGAAATCAGTGTAAAGATTATGAAAATCACCTAAAATAATCGTAATCACGGAAATAAAGAAATTCATTCAGTAATCAACGAAATTCACATAAAAATTCAGAAATCAGTAATCAGGTGTACAAAATTTTGGCCAGTTACTATAGCCCCTCGGATTTTAACCATTTGAAGTGAAATTTGGTTCACGGTTATATATTTTGCTTCACCAATTGGAAACAGACGGCAGAAAACACTTAAAAAATGTTGTGGCAGTAACAGTTGTCAATTTCAAGATTTTCGACATACATATATTACATTTTTTAGAATTGATATCTCAAGGTTCACCGTTCAAGTCAACGACAAATGGCGACTAAATTCTTCCTTGCTCGGCCCAGAATCATCGATTCAACTAATTTTGCTTTCAAGAAAGGTTCCTGACTTTTGACAATATAAGTCTGTACTAAGCCTTTAACAACGCGCCAGTCACCAGGCGTCGCTTTACCCAGAATCTATGACCTACCTCACTCACTTCAAGACAAGCTCCAGTTTGTAACCAGTGACAAACTTATAGAACATATCTTATGAACTTGTGTTCGAACTCATAGGGAGCAATATATTATATTCCAACGATTGCTACATAACCATCAAACCACACTGCCAATATATTTAACATTAACACATGTTCGTCAATATAGCAATAGCAACTCTTAAGTAATTTTTAATCGTTTCATTCGAACGCAAGTAGAATAAAATAATCGAAGTCTTTTATCGTTTCATTTCCATGCTTTGATTAAAATTCGCGCACGCTTAGTAAATATAATTCGTTGGGGGCCTCTTAACTGGATTTTAATCAAGACACCCTTAAGAGATGATGATGATGGTGATCAGACATCACGGGACGGGCGTCGGAGCTAGGAGCGGGGGCAGCTAGGCTGAAAGCAAATGACAAACACTTCTAGGAACCAAAATTGCACGGAATTTATAACTCTCACGAGCTGACAGCTTTAACGAAGCGTGTTACGTAAGGGTTGGGATAACGAATGAACTGCTCGGAGTAAACGAAAATATTTTTTCAGCCGCTATTATAGAGACAGGATATGCGATTTTAAACAGCCTTACTGGTTTATATAAATATAAGCCCGTAATGAAGTAACATTCTATTGATTACTGTTAATTTTTTTAGTAAAGAGTGAAGTATTTTAGTTCAAATTTGAACTTTTGAAGAAAGTTCTCGATAGAATCAATTTTTACTTCAAAATTCGTACTTTTGAAGAAAATTCTTGAGAGAAATGTATTTTTACATCAAAATTCGTACTTTTGAAAAAAATCCTCGATATAAATCTATTTTTACATCAAAATTCGTAGTTTTGAAGAAAATCCTCGAGGGAAACCTATTTTTACGACAAAGTTCGTACTTTTGAAGAAAGTTCTCGACAAAAATCTATTTTTACCACAAAGTTCGTAGTTTTGAAAAAAACTTCTGGAGATAAAATCAATTTTCACTTCAAAATTCGTATTTTTGAAAAGAAATTCCTCGTGAAAAACTATTTTTACTTCAAAATTCGTACGTTTGAAGAAAATCCTCGAGAAAAATCCATATTTTACTTCAAAATTCGTACTTTTGAAGAAAATCCTCGAGAAAAATCCATATTTTACTTCAAAATTCGTACTTTTGAAGAAAATCCTCGAGAAAAATCCATATTTTACTTCAAAATTCGTACTTTTGAAGAAAATCCTCGAGAAAAATCCATATTTTACTTCAAAATTCGTACTTTTGAAGAAAATCCTCGAGAAAAATCCATATTTTACTTCAAAATTCGTACTTTTGAAGAAAATCCTCGAGAAAAATCCATATTTTACTTCAAAATTCGTACTTTTGAAGAAAATCCTCGAGAAAAATCCATATTTTACTTCAAAATTCGTACTTTTGAAGAAAATCCTCGAGAAAAAATCCATATTTTACTTCAAAATTCGTACTTTTGAAGAAAATCCTCGAGAAAAATCCATATTTTACTTCAAAATTCGTACTTTGAAGAAAATCCTCGAGAAAAATCCATATTTTACTTCAAAATTCGTACTTTTGAAGAAAATCCTCGAGAAAAATCCATATCTTACTTCAAAATTCGTACTTTTGAAGAAAATCCTCGAGAAAAATCCATATCTTACTTCAAAATTCGTACTTTTGAAGAAAATCCTCGAGAGAAAAATCCATATTTTACTTCAAAATTCGTACTTTTGAAGAAAATCCTCGAGAAAAATCCATATTTTACTTCAAAATTCGTACTTTTGAAGAAAATCCTCGAGAAAAATCCATATTTTACTTCAAAATTCGTACTTTTGAAGAAAATCCTCGAGAAAAATCCATATTTTACTTCAAAATTCGTACTTTTGAAGAAAATCCTCGAGAAAAATCCATATTTTACTTCAAAATTCGTACTTTTGAAGAAAATCCTCCAGAAAAATCTATATTTTTACTTCAAATTTCATACTTTTGAAGATAATCATCAAGAAAAATACATTTTTACTTCAAAATTCATATTTTTGAAGAAAATCTATTTACAATTCGAACTGATTCACATATTAAAAAGGAAATTTCCTTCGCTTGACAGTACACCGAAATCATACATAATTTATACTCTCTAATTAACAAATCTTCGTTAAATTATAAAATGCGAATGGGCAAGTTGAAAATCATTTTTAAAATAAAAAAACGCACGCACTTCCTTCGTTTGTGCGAACAAATCTTCTTAAGACCCCCTAATTAATCAACTCTTGCAAAAACGTCTTTAAGGAATAAATTACCATAAGATTCCCAACCCATTAAAATTATGACCATTAATTACCTAGCATCTTACCAGGATATAGCATGGAAACAAAATTAATCATTAAAACATATTAACGGGGGTTACTGTATCCTAATAAACGTTTAAATGTACGTGTGAAATATCCCCTCCCTTTACGAAAAAAAAAAAGTTTCAAAAAACTTGAAACAAAAGATTCTAGCACCCAACCCCTTCATTACGAAATTTAAAACCTAACATTAATTAATGTCAAAAAACGGCAGGCATCTAAGACCCTCGCCTAAGACTACCAGTGCTATTTGAAGAAATGGTTTGTAAACTCTCCGTCACAAAACTAGAAGGCAATCCACTGGGATAGGGAAACTGAACTTGACCTACTATAAGCACAGGACATTGGACATTGTTCAATAAAATTTTCAAATGTCCAATAGTTATTTAAATAAGCACAGGACATTGGACATTGTCCAATAAAATTTTAAAATGTCCCATAATTATTTTTAAAAACTGGACATTTTGACCAATAACTTTTACCGAAGTTTTGATAACTTGACTATTAAAATGCGACACTGTTTTTGAGCAGTCCATTGGAAAATGTCCTATAAATTTTCCAGTCAAAGTGGGGAGGTCACTGGACACTTGTCCTAACCCTACCCTTCACCTTCAAAAACTTGCTAATAGATGGCAGCACATTCTACAGAAAAAAATCAAGATAACAAATCAACAAATATGGCGGTTTATGTGCGATTTAAATGTCTGTCTTATAATACTCTTGGAATTTCTATAACATTATGGGTGGGCTGAATATAAAAAAAAATTGGGCTTCGTCACGACATTGAGCTTCACTATTTCTAACAACATTCAAAAATTTCATTTAAATCTGTGCAGCCATTACTGGGGAAATGTCGTTGGAAAAGAAGGCAGATATGAGTCCAGCTCCTTAAAGGGTCTGTAAAGCAGACATAGGCGGGTGTGTAAAAATTATTTGAAATACGTCATAGGCACGTGACTGAGGAAATGCTTTGTTCGTTTTTACCACTTCGGGACTATAGGTGTCCAGTCTCAATCCATGTGGTGTCTTTGATTCTTGGGGTCACGTGGTGCCTGTGACGTATTTCAAATCACATTTACCCACCCTGCGATGCCAATTTTACAGTCTCTATATGAGATTATTCAAATCGTGTTGTGGCCTATTGATGCACTAAAATACGACTCTGATAACGAAAATTTAGTATAAGAAATACTTATGCCATCTTTCCTATAGCGCCATCTTTATCATTAAATTCATTTGGGAAATTCACTGTTACAAAAAATCAAATGTGTTCCTTAACCATTAAATCACGGAACCCTGTTCAACCCTTTTCTTAAGAAAAGGATTAATGGGGAACCAGAAGAGGGTACAAGGAGTTGGGGGGGGCGAGGGCTTCTTTCCCCCCTAATGAGACTTTAAAGAGACTCCACCGCGCCTCGTAGCTTGGCGCCACCATGTTCCGATTCGAGCGATATTGTTCGGCCAAGAAAAAACTTTTCGTTCCCATTTAGATTAATTTAAATCGAGTCAAAAATACCAAGGAGGGAAGCGAGGGGACACGTAAATTAAACACGATCTAATTAGCACATTCCCTGCCTTACGCTTTGGTACACATTCCAGGTTGAATTTAATAAGGAAAGGGAGGGAATCTCATTAAGGTTAAGTGGTTTATCGCAATGAAGAAAGAAATATACGCTTTTTTGTCTCGGAGCGAAATTTGTACAGAAAATTTATTTAATTTCTCATTTAAAAAATAAACTATTTCATTTACACCTTGTTATAAAAAGATTCGTTTAAAATAAAATGGATCATATTTTAACGAAATGTGACTGGTGTTTGTGCGCATGCGTATTTGGGTGGCCTAGTATACTGGAAAACGTGTTTCGGAGCAATATTGGAAAGTATTGCGCAATTGCATGAATACGATGAAGTTGTGGATTGTACTTTGGTTTATGATTCGTAATGCATAGGTGTCAAGAAATCAGATCAAAATTGAAACTAGTTCTAAATATCTTGAAGCAATTTTAAAGCCACTTTTGTCAATAAATATGGTTAGGCAATTTGCTAATTAGTTTTATTAGCATTAAAGTGGACTCCAACCATTCATCTTTTTATTTTGGCACCAGCAAAGAATAATTTGTTTGCTTGTGAACAGAGTGACCTGAGGGAAGACTGTGACATCTCTCTTGCTGTGCACCTACCATTTCTAGTGACCTTGATAAACCAGAACAAATGCGGCGTAAACTAGAACTAAACAATATTCTATAAAATTTAAAATGTCCTTGATAACTGAACCCTTTACTCGTGTCATTGTTTTTAATCAGTGGCTTAACTACCGCCCCGACAGACCCTGGGAAATGGCGCACTTGTGCCGGCCTCTCACTAAGGTGGGAAGGTCAGGGAAAAACTGGAAGAGTGGACCCAATAGGAGAGTGAAAAATAAGGGAATTTTATCATAGTGGCTATTAATTTTAAACAGTATATTTCAACCATACAACTGGATGACGTCATAAACACCGTTTAAGCGAGATAACATTGACCACACACGAAAGTGTAACATATTCACATGCCTCTCTATAATTTGCGATAATATTGTGGAGCTTACTGCCCCTTTGCTGCATTGTTTTCATGTTTTTAATAATTATATTAACGCTTATTTTTGCTTTGTAATAATTATGCACTATTTTCATGTTTTTATTATTTTTATTAATGCTTATTAATTTGCTCCGTGTTAATTATTAATTTTGTTGTGCTAGACACCCTTTTGATGCACTGCTTTCATGTTTTTATTAATGTTTTATTAATTTGCTCCGTGTTAATTATTAATTTTGTTGGGATAGACACCCTTTTGATGCACTGCTTTCATGTTTTTATTAATGTTTTATTAATTTTTATTAATGCTTAATTAGCTTTGTATTAATTGTTTTGCAAATAAACTGTTCCGTTCGAAAATCAAAAAACTCTACCATTTAACAACAGATGGTAGTTATAGAATTCACAAAGACAGTGCATTTATATTCTAAATTAACAACTTACTGGCCGAGGACTGGTCTACGGCAAAAGTTTCAACCCTGTACATTGGCCTACCTTTTCAACGCAAATACCTTTAAACTAATATTATAAAAAAAACTCGCAGAGAAGTATAGTATAAATTACAGAGACCCTCTTATTTAACCCTCCCACTGCATCAAATTCCTTTAAAAACAATTTAGCCTTTCAAATTATGAATTGGAATTTAATTTAGCATACAGCCAGACCTAGGAGGAGGGAAGTTATATTCTGGAGTGGTGAGAGAAAGGTTAGGGACATCAGAGGTTGTTTAAAAGTCGGAGCATGCTTCTCAAGGTCAATGAGTGTAGCCACCTCTCGGCAGAATTTAGTACCTTAGTAACGGGTGAATAATAGTACTTGTTGCTATAACCAGATGTCATCTAAAACTTAAACCATACCAAAAACCGGGATACTACTGGTAAATTTTACTTCCACCATTGAAAAGTTAATCGATTGAGTTTACCACTCCAGAATATAACTTCCCTCCTCCAAGGCCAGACGAGTATTCATTTTAAATTTATGCGAGCACCTTTGGACTTGTCTCCCATATATCTCGAAAGCAGAAAATCCAACATTCATGAAAAATATTTTTTTTAAAATATCTTAAATAACCAAGCGGTTGATTCGAGTTAAATTCCCAAAGTGATAGTTAACCATATGCATATGCATATGCATAATTTTGACGAACTTCATAAAATACAGTTTCAGGCGTTGCTCGTTTAAAGCTCGCTAGTTTATTGGGCAACACAATTGCAAAATGACCAAAGATTCAAATCAGTGAAATCGGAAATATGGGTCGAAGTTGTTATATAAAATGTACTCTGCCAGATGTCACAATTATTTTGGTCCATATTTTTGGCCAAAATTTTGAACATTTTGAAAATTCAAACCAAAAAGAAGTTGGGGAAACCAAAATTAACCTCTCCGAGTCGAGGCGCAATAAAGAGGTTTTTCTTAAATAATTAAATAAATATAATTGATATAAATTATTTTAATCGTCATTCATTTAGCTTAATTCTGGTTAAATCGTTTTAAGAAACTTTATTCCTAAAATCAATTTAAACATAGCTATTGTTGACGTTTGAATTCAAGCGTATGCCTCTTCAACCATTTTTGGAAATTCAGGGTATATAAGGCGATTGATTCGCATTAAATGATAAGAAAACTTGCAATTGCCTGAACCTTTGATGGAAGCCCTGCCATTGGGAAGCCGATCGCCGCGTACTTTTTAATCCTAACGATGTGAGTAGAAGCCAAAAATTGGTTTCTGCAAAAACGTTTGCTCCGATTTGCCAACTACGAACGCGGTGACAGACACACACAAACACACAGACACGTCCAGTGTAATAAATAAATATAAGTTCAGCTAGCTAATTGGACCAAGTCATCTTGCGACTTATTGCCACTTATCTAACGCCTTTACAATGCATAGAGGGGTGGTATTACCTCTCCGTAACGTGATCGTCACTCGGAGAGGTAATCACGAAGTCCGTGCACAGGATAAAGTGAACCACTATGCTGAAGTCAGTCAAATCAGTTGAAAAGTACGAAGTTACTCCTTGACGCAGTTTTTTTACATTTCTAACCGCCATTTTACAAGATGTCCGTAGATAAAATATCCTTCTAAATTTACACCTAACATTGATTGATTTATTCATTATTTTACAGTACACGCGCGGCTCTTTCAATTTAAAAATAAATTAGTTTTAATAAAAGAGTACCCACTAAAATGTCATGTTAAGCGACTGGGCGTTGAACACTCAAGACTTATTGATAAACACTGTCTAAACCGTTTTACGCAATCAATGATCCTACGTAAAGGTAATCGTGGGCGTCCAAAATATTTAAAAAAATCATTGAAACTTGAACTCCCAGAATACAGTTCTTCAATTTCTTTTATTATTGATCTTTGTTTATATTATTGGCCTTGTGATAGTTAAATATCCGGTCTCGCTAAAAATGAACGCCATACACCAGACTTTACAAAACATTGGGAAACTACCAGAGGTAAGATGAGACTAGAAGTAAAGAGCTCTAGCATTGGTAGTAGATCCTGGCACTAGTGAACAAATTTGAGGATTTTATGCCGCTTCCATCGCGCCTACACTAGAGAGAAAAAAATTGGTCGAGTTCCAAAAAAATTTCCTACCCCCTTCCCCTCAACCTAAAACCGCGGAACACGGACGCGGCTCCTTGAATCTAGTTCGGCCGTCTACCGCCACGAGCGTCTCATGTTTTGGAGGGAAAATTCAGAAACCGCTCCCAGAGGGCCAACCGTTGGTGTGTTATCAAGAATATTCACTTTCGCCAAGTGAAGAATTTGGTTAGCTCAGTACTTCTAGTCTCATCTTACTTCTGAAACTACGTATTTAAAAATAAAGAAAAAACCTTAAGTCTATGTTAATTTCGTGCGAAAAATTTTATCGTGTCACGAATACGAAACGTTTTCGTCGGGTCTTTAGCCCCAGACTTCATTAAAGAAATTTTTCTTTCGCCTTTCAAGATGAATGTAATGATAATTATACCGATTCCCACAATTTAAAAAAAAAAAAAGAAATTCGCTACCCGTCTATAATGAAGGCTAAACAAAAGGGCGTTGAGATTTTTATAGCTTAGA
>JAEQBA010001073.1:0-90559 GCA_019434445.1 Phalangium opilio | reverse complement strand
TTTTTCACCACTGTGAATGCGTTGATGATGTTCAGAGAACCCTTCTGAGTGAATCCATAGTCGCACTGATCACATTTGAACGGTTTTTCACCGCTATGAATGCGTTGATGTTGATCAAATCAAACTTATAATTGCATGAATAGTCACACTGATCACATTTGAAGCGTTTTCGTTCTTTAACCTTTCTAATGCGACGTTTTAGGCCCTTTTTATTTCAGTTGAATATTTGAACCCTGTGGTACGTTTCTTCTTGACTTTCCCTACAGAAAATATAAAAACCACAAACATCATTTATAATTTAGTATCAAAATACAATAACATTCAAGCGAACTTCATAAAAAGTAGTGCGTACGAAAACGCAGTGTTACAGAGAGGCTGAAAGGTCGTTAAGTGCTACAATTCAAATATACTTTATGTATAATCTTAAAAATAATAAAAAGCGTGAACGTTTTGTCCACACATTTAAATATGTTCCATATAGGATATAAGTGAAATTTTAGGCGGCCATCAAAACCATTCTATTTGCCTATGCTTATCCCAAGCCTTCAGCATTTTTCTTAAGGCACATTGATCACATATAATGGTTTTTCTTTTACCAATTTGCAAATAACACGAGGTGCGCTTCCAAGAAACACCAGGAAAATAATCACAGTTGAAGATTTTATTATTTCTGGCCCGCTTTTTAATGCGACCCTATAGATTTCATCCATACTAAGTTTGATCTTGAACTAAATAAGCCTGGATGAAACAAAAACATTTTGGGGTAGAAAGGACCACTTTTCACATGAAGTTTACAAAGAGGTATTAAATATGTAGAATTGTGCAGGCGTAGTTCTTAAAAGCTAGAAAGCCAAGTTTTTAACTAGTTAAGCTATAGTACAAGGAAAGGAAACCAACATTTTATAATAGTTTTAGACCAGAGTCCTGGTTTCAATTATGGGTCGCTTAAAATTTGAGTAAATTTCAAAATTATAGGATTTTTGACGACTTTTGCCAAAAAAAAAAAATAATAATAAGATTTTATAGGACAGTTTTAAACATATAGGCTTTCATAGGAATTATATGACCTTTAAGGGACCGGCATTGCGAATGCGTTTGTGTATGATGAAATTACCAATACGATTACAAGCAAAGTCGCACTGATCACATTTGAAGGATTTTTCGCCACCGTGAATGCGTTTGTGTATGTTCAAATTACTCTTCTGAGTGCATCCATAGTCCCACTGATCACATTTCAAAGGTTTTTCACCACTGTGAATACGTCCATGTCTGATCAAAGAAGACTTGTGCCTGCTGGCATATTCACACTGATCACATTTGAAGGGTTTTTCACCACTGTGAATGTGTTGATGTGCGATCAAACTAATCTTCTGTGTACATTTATAGTCACACCGAGCACATTTGAAGGGTTTTTCACCGCTGTGAATGCGTCCATGTCTGATCAAAGAACACTTGTGCCTGCTGGCATATTCGCACTGTTCGCATTTAAAGGGTTTTTCACCACTGTGAATACGTCCATGTTTGATCAAAGAGCTCTTGTCAGTGCTGGCATATTCGCACTGTTCGCATTTAAAGAGTTTTTCACCACTGTGAATACGTTCATGTCTGATCAATGAACACTTGTGCCTGCTGGCATATTCACACTGACCACATTTGAAGGGTTTTTCACCACTGTGAATGTTATGATGTGCGATCAAACTAATCTTCTGTGTACATTTATAGTCACACCGAGCACATTTGAAAGGTTTTTCACCGCTGTGAATGCGTTGATGTACTGTCAAACCGAACTTCTGCGTACTTGCAAAGTCACACTGATCACATTTGAAAGGTTTTTCACCACTGTGAATGCGTTGATGAATGTTCAGAGAACTCTTCTGCGTGAATCCATAGTCACACTGATCACATTTGAACGGTTTGTCACCGCTATGAATGCGTTGATGTTTGATCAAATCAAACTTATAATTGCATGAATAGTCACACTGATCACATTTGAAGCGTTTTCGTTCTTTAACCTTTCTAATGCGACGTTTTAGGCCCTTTTTATATTCAGTTGAATATTTGAACCCGGTTGTACGTTTCTTCTTGACTTTCGCTACAGAAAATATAGAAAACCACAAACATCATTTATAATTTAGTATCAAAATACAATAACATTCAAGCGAACTTCATAAAAAAGTAGTGCGTACGAAAACGCAGTGTTACAGAGAAAAAAGGTGTGTTGATCAAAGGCAACCTTGGCTCGAAACCAGAAAGGTTGTACGTTTAACTTTCCTTTGCTCTTGATTTTCATTAAATCGTTTTAAGGTGGTTCATTAGAACTTACTGAATGATGAAACTAATGTTGAAGAATGTAGGACTGGTTTAGTTAAAATTTAGGAGGTTCATAATTGTTATGAATCATTAACGATCAGGATAAGAACAGATGCGCAAGTCCCGCAACGTGGAGTTTAGACAGTTCAAGTAATCTTACCCCTAACGATAATAATGGAGGTGCAGGCAATCATTTGAAGATGAACAGCGAAATTCTGGGTACATTTTGTGTAAGCCCGCCCTTGGAGGCTAGACGTTCCTCGTTAAATCTAACGATGCCAATGAAGTAGAAGCTAATCTCAAAGATACGGAATAGATGTACGCCAGAAGCCAATGCAACAGATTTGGTTTATGTGGAATGTACGAGAGATTAGGCAGATGAAGGAATAGTGTGGATTGGTACTCAAGAAGAAAAGTATTATGACATAGTGAAATACAATTTCCCCCGATTATTGGAAAACGCGAACACGTTTACTTCCATATGCTACCTGCGAACGCGCTCTATTGTAACAAAAGACAGGCACAGAAACGTCCCAGACAGTAACTCTCAATGATACATGTCACTCGGAGGGGTAAAAAGCAGCGTTGATTAAGTATGTTTACCGAGGAAAAAAAGTTATAGCCACCCATAGTAGCACCATAAGTGCACTTTTGGTAGCACTGATCATATTCGAAGCGTTTTTCACCGCCATGAATGCGTTTATGCGCGATTAAATGACACTTGCGCCTGATCACATTTCAAGCATTTTTCTTCGTTTCCCTTTTCAAATATGACGTTGTACACCCCTTTTATGATCAGTTTAATATTTGAACCCGGTTGTACGTTTCTCCTTGACTTTCCCCACAGAAAATGTATAAAATATAAAAAACGACGTATATCATCGAACGGTCGTATTTTAAACTTTTCTTTGCTTTCATAATATTTAACGTGTTTTCGGGGAATCAAATGCCAGGTGTCGCTGCATGATGACAAGTTACCTCTTTAATTCGTCATCGCACCCACTCTCTATTGTCAAAGTATTTTTGGCTGAAATAAGCACCAGCGATGATAAGAAAAGAGTGAAGACCTTTGGGAAAGTTTTATTATTCAAGACCTTGGCTCGAAACCAGGTCGTTAAGTGCTACAATTCAAATATACGTTATGTATAATCTTAAAAATAACATAAAAAGCGTGAACGTTTTGTCCAACACATTTAAATATGTTACACATAGGATATAAATAAATTTTTTGGGCTGTGTAGCCTTCAAAATTAGACTTAATACCAAGAAGGCGGAAATAGTTGCTTAGAAATATGACTTCTCAATCTAGGTACTCAACACTATAAAAGTATAAAATGACTTACGTGCAATTCCCGAACGAGGCGATGAGGTTTTACCTTCTGGAATATTTGGTGCGACATCTTCAAATGTCTCCGAGTTGGAAACCAAACTATTATTTTCAACTTCAATTGGAACTTCGGGTAAATCACTTTCCATAGAGACGGAAGTCAATTCTGATAGTTCATTTGGGCAAAGTTCTTGTTTAGGAACATACACTGGCACACTCAATGAGCTCGGATCTACAAACAGTTCCATAGCTTGATGTTGTCTATTATCAGTTTTCTTTGCGTCTGTCAAGGCGATTCTGCATTGGCTATCATCAAGATCGTTTTCTACGTCTAATTCTAGTGAATCGCTTTCGACATTTGCGTCGAGAGAAAGATGCGAATGTTTCTCGGTTTCAACATTCAATTCAGGAACACGAAATTTCTGCGACCGATTTGTATTATCCTCAATTTCTAACTCTGTCAAGACACTTTGCGATTTACGATAAGAATCATTAATGTCAATACTGTTTTCAAGAGGTTCTCGTGGCGAATCGCTTTCCGTCGTTGTGTCAGGAGGCATTTCAATTTTGTTTTCGATCTGAAGGTTAGGTGAAGGCGCACATAGAGGCAAACTGTCACTGTAGTTCAATTTAGGGAGACACGGATTCGTATTTCGCGTTATAAGCCCCATATTTTCACTTTTTTCCAAGGTAATTTTATTTTTGGTGTTTGTATTGCCAACCCCGGAAACACGTGATTCTTGACTAATATTTTCTTTACACAGAATGCCTTGGACATTGTGCCTCGCAATAGGAAGGGATAAAACCCGGACATTATTTCCCAAATCATTTTCAACGGGTTCAGTTTTCACTAATTCATCATTAGGAAATTGGTGTAATCCACTTTTCTCCTATTTTTAAAACAATTAACAATAACTTTCATTCTTTAAGTAGTTCTCTTTCCAATTGACTATGAAAATGAAGGATCTTGCATACCATCAGGTCTTTGATTCTCCTTTCCAAGTCTTTAATGACCCTATTGAGTCTTTCAATATCGTCTATTTGCTTATTAATCGTTAATGTTGTTTTCACTCTCTCTTTTTGCAAGTTTGAAATTAAGACATTACACTAAACAAAATGAGATTGCATTACAAAACAATCTTCGGACTTTCTTTGGCTGAACGTATTTTGAAGGGGCAAGCGAGAAAAAGGGGAAGATAATGACACGCAAGAAGGGGGATCAGTCTCTTGGTTAATAACAACGGATGCGTTACCAAACCCCTTAGATTAGAGTCAATCGTGATTGGTGTTTTCACAAATAACCATAATTATTCACCGACCCATAGAGTTTGGTCCTACTTTAAAGGGACTGTTAAGTTGTCGGCGGACCGTTGAATTTTGTTTTTAAAAAGTCACTAGACCCCCGAGAGTCCGAGTCCCCCCTCCCCCCGCCGCGTTTGCTAGAAGGAAAGACCACTTTACAGAACCTTTAATTAAGTGAACAGATTTGACAACTTTATCCTGAGCATGTAAAACTTGGCTATTATCCCAAAAGGGTCTCATATCTCTGTGCTTAATTTCACACTACTAAAAAAGCTCCCCCATGCTTTGAAAAATACCTCGGCTTCCAGTGTCCTGACTCGATCATCCCTTGCTTTCACTACATGGATAAGATCATCTTTGCTCAAGTGATCATAGTTACAATTTTCCTCATCTTTCATTTCCTAAAAACGAAGTTTCAATAACTTTCAGTTTGCCTAAAACAAGGAATATTGCAATAATTTCTTAAATACCTCTTTAATCGCCACCCTTTGAAGATTTACTAAGCTCATTTCGGAATTTTGTAAAGAGAGTTTGTGAAATTGTAAATCTTCCCTAAAACGAAATAATTTTCCAAAATGAAGGTAAATCAAAAAATAACAAATAACAAGAAACGTTTTCCAATACATTGTACCTTTAGCTTTAAAAGCTAAGAAATGGCAAAGCTTATAGTTCAAAAAATTGTTTTAATTAACGCTGCAATTTTGTTCAAGAGTTATCTCAGAAATAGAGCTGTTCGATACTACTCGATGCCAACTTGGTATCGAGTACTTCAGTCTTTCGATACCGGTATCGAGTACCGTTTTTGAGATCCGATACTGGTATCGAGTACTTTCGAAAAATCCGAAGCATCGAGTACTTTATCCCCCTATCTTTTCCCCCTGCAATCGAAGGAACGTTTCGGCCAATCATTCGCTTTATATTTTAACACGTGAATGTTTCCCTCGTCGACATAGTTTAGTCTCGATACTCCATCCCTAGGTAGACTGACGTCAGACGTAGCTTCTTCAACCATAGCCCATTCGATCGCGCACAAAACGACGCAACCTGCTCGTGCTATAGAATCCCGTTCAAAGAATTGGATTTACATATATAAGCGCGACTTTTGAAGAAAATTCGGAGTATCCGAAAATGAATATTAAGTTCTATAGGAGGAGGTATGTTTTTTGGCCAGTTCCTTCGTCCTATTGATACAAATGACCTGAAATTTAACTTAGACGCGTTTCGACGTGTTTTATTATACTTAGAAGGATTCTAGCTTTCAGAAAATTTATGTGAATAGCGCTAACTAAACTTCCACACACACATCTTAAAAATTAGATTAAATAAATTTAAATTAAATGCTAAAATATTGCAGCAATGCTTTTCCAAGAAAAAAAAACTAATTACAAAGCTTATTATAATTAAATACGCAAAATCTATCATAGGTGGCGCTTTAAAAAAAAAGTACTCGATACTTTGGGTATCGAGTATTTTTTTCTCCGATACCGATACCCGGTATCGAGTTCAATATTCAGTACTCGATACCGGTATCGATACCAAAAATCTTCGATACTCCCAGCCCTACTCAGAAACCTTTGTGTGACGTCACCCACGCTATTTACCCATAAAATCTAAGAAGTACCAAACATGGCAGCCCACTGCCAAAGTCAATCGTGTGACGTTTTACCTAGGTACTGACGTCACAACTAAGATAGCTCTATACGGGACTTACGAGGTTACCGCCCCCTTTTCGGAGAGTTGTTCTGCCAAGGCTACGGAGCGCGTTCGACGACAGGGAATGTCAGCCACTAACTAAAGGCCGCCGACAGGTTATGGCAGCGCCCACAGAAATACCTCTCGTAAATCCCGTATTCCTCAACCCCATTTTATGAATACAGCAAAACGTTTCATTCCTTGTTAAGACTTAAAGACGCCGTCTTTGATACTTTTTTAGTAAGATAGTAGTAAAAATAGTAGTTTTCTGCCTTGCCTCGAACACAGAGCAAAATAAAAAAAAAAAAAATACCGATGATGGATGAGGCATAATAGAGACTTGGCAATTCGGGCTTAACTCCGCCCCAGCGCCATTATGGTTTTTTTTTCTTACAGAATGAAAGCTATATAATCCCCTCCTCCTAGTGGAAGATAGCGTGACGTTGCATGACGTAGTACTGCCAAGTCCCTATTCAGATATGCAATAGAGTGCTGTCAGAAGCGCCGGTGTGACGTCACCCATGCTGTTTTCCCATAAAGAAAAAACGGTAACTGTCATGGCCGCCCATTCAGTGTTGCCAATGTTTGAAAGTGGATTTTCCCACTTCCATTTGAAAAATTTCCCACATTTCCCACAGCCCCTTTTTAGCCCCGCCCCCAGCTAAAATATGGTGGAAACGTTACAGTCATATTTATCTGTACTATTTTTTCCTACTAGGTTTAATATGGAATATCACTGCGCATGGCTTTGACAATATGTACAAATGCGCCAAAACGCTATAAAGCTTTAAAATTCTCAAAATATGCTACTTTTTTCCAGCGCCAAATTTAAAATCACCGAATTTATTTCGAAATATCGCTTGCAATTATTTAACCGAGCAAAATTTTCGAAAATTCAATAATTTTAACTGCATATTCTGCACTATTAACACTTAAACACGAAAATTCCCACATTTAACCAATTTTGGAAAAAAAATTACCTTTTTCCCACAGAGCCTAAAACCTTACAAAAATTTCCCACGATGTGGGAAATTTCCCACACATTGGCAACACTGCGCCCATTGCTAAAGGCAGACTCGTGACGTTTAACCTTGGATCTGACGTCACAACTGACAGCACTCTATATTCCACTACGAGGGTATAGATCCTAAATCTCACATGCAGAACTAAATCTCACTATAGCGAGGACATCTTACAAAGTTACACGAGTGGCTAAATGTGCGCCTCTTAGTCTTTTGGGGGTAGAATGAAATTAAATTAACACTATTGTTTAAAAGGCGGCAATAAACAAGCTAATAGCAATAATTTGAAAAAAGTAGCAATATTTAGGGGTTAAAACATATCTACTTTAGTAATATATTGGAAAAGGAGGGAATTTATTCTATAGGTTAAGGTTTAGATCCGTTACATGCCTTGTTGACATCCAAGTTGCATTATATTCATCACTTACCAACTTAAACGTTCGACCATAACACGACATTCTTTAACAAAATCCATCACTCTTTGTACAGTCTTCCTGTTAAGATAACATACGAAACATTTTAATAATAATAAAAATATGGCCATAAACAAAGACTTAGTGTCACTAATGTACATTATCACTTACCAGTCAGGGGCCGGCTGATGCTGATTTGAAGTTAGGAACACTTTTCCGGGAGACACTATTTGACCTTAAATTTCCTTTTGACCAATTTTTATCGAATTACCTCAAATTCTAAAATAGTGGGAATCCTCCTATGCGTCGTCTGCTAAAACATTTTAACGACTTTCAGCTTTGGCTTTTCGGGGTCAAATAGTGAGCTTCGGCAGAAAAATGTGGGGTAAAATTTAAAAATGCGAAAACTCCCAATAAACGTTGCAATTAAATTAGGTTACTTGAATTCGTTTCAGAAACTAAATAAAGCTAACTAAACTACCCTCTTTGCCTACAAAAAACCTGAAATTAACCTAAAAAAGGCATTTTTTATGTGGGAACACAAACTGCATAAACCTATTAATTTATGAAAAGGCGCGAAATTCGAACATATTGGGTAAAACAGTAAATATACAGTAAAAATAAAATAAACTATACTTAACATTGCAATTAAAGAAAATTATTAATTTAAACTCGTTTTATACTCTAAATGAACACTATTTAGCACGCTTCAAGATATATGTCAAATGAATTAAGTATAATTAACGTGAAATCTTTGTCTTAGGAAAGTTAGGTTTGGGCTCAATGGGGAGTAAGGTTGCCGTCTTCTAATCTTGGCTTTTTTTATGTATCTAATAATTAGAATTTGAGATCTTTGACTTGATCTACTTCAGATACCGTTATATATAACCAACTAAAAAAAGCTTTACTTATTTGAACAGTTGCCTATTGTACTACCTTGATTAAATGACAACCTTTGTTACATTTTTTCCGAGAATTTTAGCGATGGAAAGCTTGTGACGTCAATGATTTCGTTACATAAAAATCATAAATCTCATATTGGTTTTAAATTCGCAGTTATAACATGGAATATTACAATGAAATATTATTGCTTAGCGTTTTTATTATTGCACCTAATTGCGGCAGAATTTGACCCGAAGAAGGTTTTGGAGGAAATTAATGAAAAGCTTAAGAAACTGCAAGAAGATTGGCAAGTGCAACAAGAACAATGGCAGAAAAAGTGGGCTGATGTGCAAGTCAAAGGTCAGGGCTTCGATTATAAAAAGATGCAAGAAGAATTCAAAACTCTTAATGATGGAAATCAGAAAATGATCAAAGATGTCATTGATAGTTATCAAGCGCAATTGCAAGCGCAAGGATGAGCTTCAGAATTGTTCTTAGAGCATTAATTTTAAAATAAATAACATTAAAATAAATTTTCACTGTATCATGAGCTAACGGCTCAAAAGTTTCTTTTCATATAGGCTTTCTTAAGGGTACATAGAAATCAGTTTCAACCACATTCAAACCTAAAGTATGGACTTGCAATTAATGCCCTCCTGAGGGGCTAACCACTCTCAAACTCTCGGTACACCGATTAAGAATTACGCGTGGTCATTTTAGCGCTGTCAAGGGGAAGGGCTCTGCTTTTAACGATTACGTATGACCAGATTAGTACATTCAAAGGAACACCGATTGTGCTTAATGCTGAGTGACTTGTACCTCTTGTCCTCCCCATCATATATTTCTCGACACATCAATATTCGTTAAGAATAATTTTGGTATTTTGGAATTCAGTGCGCGCTCTAGCAATTGATGGAGTAACACCACATGACAATAATATCACATGTAAACACACGTTTCTCAACGGCAAACTTTCAGGCCTACCTCGTTCCTACTGACACTGAAATCCTCCCCCATTGACGTTTTTGGATCCAGTCACAAAATAACATCATTATGACGTATTTTAAGTCCTTGATATAAAGTATATTAGAATTAAATCAAGGAAAATAAAATATTGTTGATTTATCTAACAGGTGAGCAATTATTGTTAACTAAGATTTGAAGGCAAATTAGCAACTTCCACTTTACAACTACTGTATCCCGAGAGCTTGCTGGAAAAAGACATGAACAAAACTTCTAAATAACGATGTTAACTTTCATCTCTTGTGTAATTACACTTTGAACAACTTTTACATTACCAGCTTAGGCACATTTCTAACCTTTAAAACGTACACTTCTGCAACTGCTAGATAAAGGCTCATCAACGTTCTTACACTCTTAAAAATATTGGGTTGTTTTCAGTCCAAAATGTGTTAATTGATAACCCAAAAATGAGTCCGTACAAGAAGTTATATCAGTATCTCAGAGAGAAGGTATAAGATGCCTTTGTATTCGCGCGCCATAGTCCCAGTCCCCCTTTCAAAATACAAGGGGGGACGTAAAAAGAGGCGCCGGGCTATTTCGCCTCTCCTCAGTCGGAAAATATGACTGTAATTTTCGTCACTCGCGTCGTCGCGCTGACGTGAGTATTCAAGAACCAATGAGATGCTGGTTGTAATTTAGAGACGGGGATTTAGACTCCGGACCTACGTTTGGACTGGAGATAAAGCTGGAAATCTGGCGAATTTATACCTTCTCTCTGAGATACTAGATATAACTTCTTGGTCCGTATTTACCCAGCCCAATTTTTTTTTTTTTTTCAATAACCCAAATGTATGTTGTAAGTTCAACCTAATTGTAGTTAAAAATAGGCAACTTCTTATTTGGGTTTAATTTTACTATAATATTTGGGTTGAATTTGACCAACGTTGGGTTAAAATTGACAACAAATTAGGTAGTTATTTCAATATAATTTGGTAAAAACAAATAAGTTGGGTTGTTTGCGACCCCGCTATTGAAATTCTCTAAACAAGATGAACAGGCTGATATGCCTTGCTCAAAGAGTGTGGCAATTTCTTTGTTTTAGGGGCCAAAGTTTGGGGAGCGCACGTACCTCCGAAACTAAATGTTTATAACATTTTTTCAAGACCACATCCTTTAATTTATGACATAATTATTGGAAACATCCTGTATATTACTGATAATACTCCAAAAACTCTGAACAGCAAGTCAATGGCTTGCTAGACTGCCTTGAACTTAATAAAAATAAGATCAACTCGAGTTGTTGTTTTCAACATTTCTCGGAATGAATTTGACGTCAACTAAATGAATTAGTGTCGAACAAATACTCCACTAAGTTCCTTCCAAATAAATAGAACCATCACGCAAAAATTCGAATCAGTAATAACAACATGACTTTAACAAAGGTACGATTTGTAGTGGCCGTCTCTCTTTTGATCAACTTTTCGTCTCTAGTGACGACTGAAGACGATCAACCTGTAAACCCTAGTAAACTAGATATCACTTCTTGGTAAAAGTGAAACTTACCGAAAATGCAACCCCAAAGCGTTTTTTACAGTTTATTCACAGCGGCCATTTGTGGTTACGTTTAATTTAAACGCAGTAAAATTTATAAATTAAATAATAATAAATTGCATTTCAGGTTGCAACCTCCACTAATTACCCAAAACTTTCCACGAACTACCTCTCGTTCAGAAATTACTTTAAAGCTTTCATGGTGAAAATTCTTCATATAATTTTAAATTATTTTTTTACGTTTCAAAGTTCAACGTATATCTACGACCAACGCTTTTTTAAAAAATTAGGCATTCAAGTGCATTAAAACAAGCTGCCCCAGCCATGGCCAACTTAGATTACCGGTGGTAGAAGGCCTGTCAGCTTCAACGGAGCCCCATGTTAAAAAACGACTAGCAAAATCGCCCAAATCGCAAAGCAAGGGGAGAGACCTTTAAAGTCGGCGCAATCCTTTTTGCACTAGTAATTGTTTTTCAATTAGCTTTTAGGGGCGTTTCATTGCAAGAAAATGGCTAGAAAGAAAAAAGAATTAACTGTTGAATGACAAGAGGTCGTTTACCAAATATATATAGGCTAAGGACCTTTAGTTTATTAATTTTTTTTAAAAAGTTTTATTATTAAATGATGCTTTTTTAAACCATTCTAGAATAGACTCTTTTGAAAACTCGAGGGCAAAATAGATAATAATGTTCAACAACCTTGTTGTCTTACGATGGATGCAAAGACGTTAGAGCTTTGGTGGACTGACAACCTGAGATCGCCGTCTTTAGATTAACATACCTGATTTTCCGTTGTAACCCTATATCGAGCATACTTTACTTTGCCCCTCGGGACCTCGCCCTTTTTGAAACGGTTCTATTACTGAACGATGATTTTAAATGAAATTGTACGACTACTTCATTTTCCCTTCGATCCACCTCTACCCTGCCTCTACGTTCTAAATCAAATTATTGTTTCGTAGAAACAAGTTTTTCATAAAAATAACACCGTAAATTTCACATACATCAAGAACAAAGAGCACTTGCCTCAAGAGTCTATGGGCAATATCTAAAATAGATAAAAACTTAAATTCTTTTAAGTATTCATAAATTACTATACGTAGTTTGTAGCTATTATTTACTGCTAAGTTTGAAACGTATTCAACGGAAATTCGATCAAATTGTATACGAAAGGTTTTTAAAAAGCTGACAATACGATTACATTAATATCTTAAATAACCACAGGTTTCTAACAATTAGAAACAGATTAACTTACCTGGACTTGAGTTTTTTAAATAAGCTCGTAACTATTCAAATAGATTGTAAAATATTATTAGAAAAGATACATTTTCAATTATCGCGCAAAATTCTCCGTGGCTACAAAACATTTTACATAGGCAACTCGAACAAATTCTTATTAAAACCAGGAATTATGAACTCCTGTTAAAACCCATAAAAAGAATGCAAAACAAGTCACGCTACTGAAAATAGACTTTTTCGAAAAGAAAAAGACTCGCTTTAAATGTAGCTACTTTATAATTGTTAATACAAATACCATTAATGAATAATTTTCGTGATTTTTAAACTCATATTTTGTCTTAAACCTAAATAACGCTAAATTAACAAAAATTGTATTTTAAAAAATTGTGTTAATCTTGTTTAACTATGAAAAGTAACATTACTGTTATGTTGTTTTATATGATATGAAAATGAACTCAGTTAAATTCAAATTAGTTCTGAAAATGGCGACACAGTTTTGGCCCATTCATTCATTTCAGAAAAGGATTAAATAGGGTTTTTGTCCAAGACATTTAAAATGTAAATCCAACTATTCGTGCATGTGTCTTCTACGTTTATGTACGGTCAGATTACTCTTCTGCGTACATTTATAGTCATACTGATCACATTCGAAGGGTTTTTCACCACTGTGAATGCGTTTGTGTTGGATCAAATTACTCTTCTGAGTGCATCCATAGTCACACTGATCACATTTCAAGGGTTTTTCACCACTGTGAGTGTGATAATGCGCGATTAAAAGATTCTTACGATTACTAGCATATTCACACTGATCACATTTGAAGGGTTTTTCACCACTGTGAATGCGTTGATGTATGATCACATTACTCTTGATTGTGCTGGCATAGTCACACCGATCACATTTGAAGGGTTTTTCACCACTGTGAATGCGTTTGTGTAGGATCAAAGAACTCTTCCGCTTGCACGCATAGTCACACCGATCACATTTGAAGGGGTTTTCACCGCTATGCATGCGTTGATGTATGATCAAATTACACTTCCACGTACTTTCAAAGTCACACTGATCACACTTGAAGTTTTTTTCTTTACCCATTCTAATGCGACGTTGTAGAGCCCTTTTATGTTCAGTTGAATATTTGAGCCCCTTTTTACGTTTCTTCTTCAATTTCCCTACAGAAAATATAAAAACCATAAACATCATTTATAATTTAGCATCAAAAATACAATAACATTCAAGCGCTCTTCATAAAAAAATGCAGTGTTACAGAAAACAAGTTGGGAAACGAAAATAAACCTCTCCGAGCCGAGACGAATTTACTTTCTAAACACAGGACCATCAGCCAATGAGAAAAACCGGAAATGCATAGTTCAAATTGGCGGGATACTGCCAAGGTCATTTGTAAAGGTTTAAAGCGTTTAATAATTTCCTGTGCATCCTCAATAATTCTAATGAAGACCTAATATCAGAAGTATATAATACTTCTCTTCGAGAGAAGTGTACCACAAAGCGGGGTAAGTGTAACGTCACTCTTCCCAACATCGGAACATTTGGAGCAAGGTTACTAAACCGAATCACATACGCGATAAATAGTTCCCTCATCATTAGTCTATTTGCGTTAAACTATTGGCAAGACGCACTTGTGGATTTTTGTCTCGCCCCAAGACGAGGTTAGGTAGTTGATTGCTGAGGATTTAGTACCAAACAGTTATAGAATTCACCTTACGGTGCGATGCCCATCTGAAGTTTGATGAGCGGAAGAGCAAACAAAAAGGGTGAGCCTGGGAAGAATGACGTTACATAACTAAAGCATTAAGATGATACAGAGTGGCATCCTTCTTCTATTATCCCCTTCTGCTAATATCTATCACTTAAATGTGTATTTAACTTTCGATTCACTCTGAACCGTTTAGACCTCCTATAAGAGGACACGAAACAAGGTAAATTCTGGTTTAAAGCTAGGGTATCTTATTTCATGGACCCAATCGTTTCAACAGTTATAGCGAGATAAACTATTAACATCCATATTATCTAATGAAGTTGAAAAATACGTTCACACTATATATAAATGTAGTAAAGCTGAATTAAAAAGTAAACACCAAATTTGAAATGATAATTTCAAAAGATGTTCTTGAAATATTAAGATGAAACAGAGCTTTATAGCTACACAACTACTAAATGAATTGCAACCAAAAGATAGGAGAAGACAAGTTACAAATATTTATTCGTTCTTGATTGCACGTTTGGAAATTTTCCAGCCCAAAACAAGATGAAGAGGCGTCTCTTTATTTTTTTATTTTAGTAACGTCTTTTAATTTCACATTAATTCTGAAAACGGCGGTTAGTGAAACAAGAGTCCTGTCCTTGACAATGCGCACCGTTTCCGTTAATACAATTCAGAAAGGAGAAATTTAATGGATTCTTACGTAAACAGTTTCGTCAAATTCATTACAAAGGAGGATGAAAGAAGGTTTTTGTACAACAAATTTAAAATGTTCATTTTAAGATTAAAAAGAAAATTTACTTTGTCTAGCAGCCGTCAAACTCATCTATTCGTTCTTGTGACTTCTACGTTTATGTACTATCAAAGAACTCTTCTGCGTGCTTGCATAGTCACACTGATCACATTTGAAGGGTTTTTCACCACTGTGAATACGTTGATGATTGATCAAAGCATTCTTCCACGTACTTGCATAGTCACACTGATCACATACGAAGGGTTTTTCACCTCTGTGAATACGTTGATGTGCGATCAATTGAACCTTCTGCGTGCTGGCATAGTCACACTGATCACATTTGAAGGGTTTTTCGCCGCTATGAATGCGTTGATGCGCGATCAAATTACCCTTCTGCGTGCTTGAAAAGTCGCACTGATCACATTTGAAGGGTTTTTCACCACTGTGAATGCGTTGATGTGCGATCAAACTAATCTTCTGTGTACATTTATAGGCACAGCGAGTACATTTGAAGGGTTTTTCGCCGCTATGAATGCGTTGATGCGCGATCAAATTACCCTTCTGCGTGCTTGAAAAGTCACACCGATCACATTTGAAGGGTTTTTCTTCGTTACCCTTCTTTGTGTGACGTTGTGGACCCCTTTTATATTCAGCAGAATGTTTGATCCGAGTTGAACGTTTCTTGCTGAATTTCCCTACATAAATTTATTAATGAAATATAAAAACGACACATACATCATTTACAATATAGTATCAAAAATACATTAACATTCAATCGCACACGAAAAATCATTGTTTTTTTAAAAGTATGAGTAAACGACCTTATAAACAACAAGTTGGGAAACCAAAATAGACCTCTACGAGTCGAGACGTTGTTCTTAATTAAATATAATTTATATTGATTACTTTTATTCGTCAGTAATTTAGCTTAATATTAGTTTAGTAATTCTAAGAAACGTTTTTCCTAAAATAATTTTAAACACAGCTATTGTTGACGTTTCAATTCAAGTGTATGCCTCTTTAACAATTTTTGGAAAATTAGGGTATATAAGGCGATTGAATCACAGTAATTGAAAAGAAAGCCGGCAATTGCGTGAACCTTTGGTGGAAGCCCTGCCATTAGGAGGCTAGACATTTCTCGTAGGTGATCGCCGCGTACATCTTTACCCTAACAACGATAATGGAACTGTGAACGAGTTCCGGATATAGCATATACGTTTGCTCCGATTTGTAAACTGCGAACGCTGTGACAGACACGTCCAGTGTAATCAGTGAGCACAAAAATAGAGGAGAGCCGGAGAGACCAAATTCTCCGTCAGCCCCCCCTTTCAAAAACGTTACCAGTGCCACTGGCTCTCTAGGAGCGTGGCGCACATGCGCAATCGGCGCAAGCGAGAGAGAAAAATATCAGAGAAGTTTGTTTACGTTATTACGGCCGAGGCTTAAGTTTTACGGCGATACTCCGATACTCGTGCCGCTTCGTGAATCGCGCGTGCCGCGTGCGTGCTTACAGAGCCTCGGCGACGGTTATTATCAAATTTGTTTCATGTTTTTAATCTACTTACCCTTTCCAGTGTTTTATTTTTAACCTCTTAATATTCACAGAAAAATAATAAATATGGTTATAATACAGGGTTGCCACGGAATTTTCAGAACCATATTCCCTGACTTTTCCAGGTTTTCCCTGACCTTTTTCTGAGATTTTCCCTGACCTTTTTGGGCCGAAAGTGTAAATGTTTACAGCACGTTTTAAGTGGTTATAATTAAATAAACTAGATCTACATTAACCCTCCTCCCTTCATGTCCAACTACTATTACCCGGAGCTGTAAGGTTTATTGTAAACCCTAGCTCGTCATCCCACACGGAGCAAAAAAAAAAAAAAAAAGTTTTCCAATGTATTTGTTTCACCAAAATTATTAAGTAACATTTTAACTATAAATAACAGTCAGAGAGATTTTTTGAAGGCATTGTACTTTATGGAAACAATTCTAGACATTTTTTGAAGGCATTTACTTTATGGAAACAATTCTAGGCATTTTTAAGGATTACTCTAGAGTTTTCTGTGTTAAGAGAGGATGAGGCGAAAACTTTCATTACTCTTCCGATACAGACTTATCCCCAGAAATTTTACCCACTAAAATCAAATTCCCCCCCCCTCTCTCTCTAACCGTATTTGAATTTCCCTCTCAAAGGATCAGGTGTGCGCGAGGCAGGTGCGCGTGAGAACCATGGTGCCCGGCCGTTATAAAGTACCTTCCCCCTTCTAACTTTGACTCCTTTGGATTTGTGCTCCCTGGTGTAATACCTCTCCGTGACGACATACACGTCCAGTGTATTACCTCTCCGTGACGACATCGTCAAACGGAGAGGTAAAAAGGGGATGAACATAAATTGAATTGCAAGAGAAACCCTGGCTCGAAAGGACGTATTTTCAAATTCAACGGATGTCCGGAGAATCAATGCGTGCAGACAAGCTACCATTTTCTTTCGTTCTGGCACCCACTCTCTGTTGTCACATCTAGTTTTCACTTTGTTTCTCTACCTAGCAAAAGGCACCCTGAGTGCAACTACATCTTCTTCTTCTACTTCTGATAGAACGTTGTCTTCGTAAAGAAGAAGCAATGTCGAAGAAAAGTAAAGGCTTTGATCACGTACGCTTCAATAATATAAGCAGTATAACTATACAAAAGTGCGCAACAATATGGCGTCATGCCACTGTTATTTGTTATGAAGTATTTACAACCACAACGATTGAAAATAAGCATCGCTTAGGGGCTTTCGACGCAAGATTAGTTTTCAACTAAGTTTAAAGCGGAATTACGTCCAAAAGCAGGGAGGCCGTGTCTCCATCATTCGCGTTTTTCGGAGGGGGAAAAATACATTCGGATTGTATTACGAGCAGTTAGTTAAATGAAATACCCGACTTTATAACGAGAAGGCGGAAATAGTTGCTTAGAAATATGACTTCTCAATCTTGGTCCTCAAGACTATTAAAGAATGAAATGACTTACCTGCAACTTCCGAACGAGGCGATGAGGTTTTACCTTCTGGAATCTTTGGAGCGACATCTTCTAATGTCTCCGAGTTGGACACCGAACTATCAAGATGAACCGCAATTGGAACTTCGGGCAAATCGCTTTCCATAGAGACGGGGGTCAATTCTGATAGTTCATTTGGGTTGCGTTCAAGTTGAGGAACATGCACTGGCACACTCAATGACTTCGGATCAACACGCTTCAGTTTTGGCAAGCACAGTCTCATAGTTTGATTTTGCTTATTGTAAGTTTTCTTTGCATCTGTCAAGATGATCGTGGATTGGTTATCATCAAGATCGTTTTCTAGGACTCTTTCAAGTGAATCGCCTTCGACATTTGCATCAAGAGAAAGATCCAAATGTTTTTCGGATTCAACATTCAATTCAGGAACACGAAATTTCTTCGATGGAGTTGTAATATCCTCAGTGCCCCCCTCTGTCGAGAAACTTGGCGATTTACGATAAGAATCGTTAATAGTAATATTGTTTTCAGGAGGTTCTCGTGGCGAATGGCTTTCCGTGTTTGTGTCAGGAGACATTTCGAATGGGTTTTCAACCTTAATTTTAGGTGAAGGCGCATATAGAGGCAAACTGTCACTGTAGTTCGGTTTAGGGACACATGGATTCGTAATTCGCTTTATAAACCCCGTATTTTCAGTTTTTTTCAAGGTAGTTTCGGTGTTTGTATTGCCAACCTCAGAAACAGGTGATTCTTGACTAATATTTTCTTTACACAGGTTGCCTTGGACATTGTGCATCACAACTGGAAGGGTTAACTCCTGGCCATTATTTACAGAATCATTTTCAACGGGCTCAGTTTTCACTAATTCATCGTTAGGAAATTGAAGTATTCCACTTTTCTCCTATTTTTTAAACAATTAACAATAACTTTCAATCTTAAAGTAATTCTCTTTCCAATCGAGTATGAAAGTGAAGGATGTTGCATACCATCAGATCTTTGATTCTTTTTTCCAAGTCTTTAATGACTCTATTGAGTCTTTCAATTTCGTCTATTTGTTTATTTATCGTTAACGATGTTTTCACTCTCTCTTTTCCCATGTTTGAAATTAAAACATTACACTAAACAAAATGAGATTCCATTACAAAACAATCTTCGGAGTTTCTTTGGCTGAACGTATTTTAAAGGGGCAAGCGAGAAAAAGGGGAAGATAATGACACGCAAGAAGGGGATCAGCAACAAAGGCCCTCGTCGGGTTTCTTTGTTGATAAAGAAACGAAGGACGTGTTGCCAATCCCCTTAGCTTGTGCCAATCCTGATAGGTGTTTTCACCAATAGCCTTAATTAATTAACCCACTCATAGAGTTTGGTTCTATTTTAAGGGACACCTGATTCGACAACTGTCCATTTAAATTTTCTCATATCTCTGTGCTTAATTTCACACTGCTAAAAAACCCCTATGCTTTGAAAATACCTTGGCTTCCAGTTTCCTAACTCGATCATCTCTCGCTTTTACTTCATTTATTAGATCATCTTTGCTCAAGTGATCATAGTTACAATCTTTTTCGTAGTCCATTTCCTAAAAACAAAGTTTCAATAACTTCCAGATTGCCCAAAACAAGGAATATTGCAATAATTGCGCAAATACCTCTTTAATCGCCACTCTTTGAAGATTTACTAAACTCATTTCGGAATTTTGTAACGAGAGTTGGTGAGATTGAAAATCTACCCTAAAATAAAATAATTTTTCAAACTGAAGGTAAATCAAAAACGGACAAGTTAAGTTTCCCCGTACATTGTAGCTTTCGCTATAAAAAGCTAAGAAAAACATGGCAATGCTTAAATTGTGACACTTTTGTTCAAGACTAGGGATTTTCTCAAGCACATTTTCTGAATACAACTACAACTAGATTCTAATAAATTATTTATTCTGTTGGCATTTTTAATTTTTTAAACAGCAAGAAAAATCTATTTCTTTTCAAGGTATATTAGTTTCAATAGGTTTGGATCCGTTATGCCTGTTTAACATGATCCAAGTTGCATTATATTCATCACTTACCAACTTAAACGTTCGACCATAACACGGCATTCTTTAACAAATTCCATCATACTTTGTACAGTTTTCCTGTTATGATAAAATACGTAACATTTTAATAATAATAAAAATATGTTGCCATAAACAAAGATTTAGTGTTACCAAGGGCGTTTCCCCTCAGTTTAATATACATTCTTACCAGGCAAGGCTTATATTAAAGTTGTTTTGGTTTCACAGTTACTCACACTGTTCTGTTTTAGGGGTTAAAAAAAAGAGAAAAAGCTTCAACTTTTTTTAAGAGCTTTTCTTGTATATAGATACTCTTTTTAATAATCAATAAAAATACATTAAAGCCTTCAAAGGAGGAGCCGTTACCGTGACAAAGGAATTCACAACAAAGTACAAAGTTACAAACGCCAAAAAAAGAGAACGTCTAGCAGACAGCTTTTTCCCAAGCAATCAGTCTGGGAAATATGGATATATTTTTGAAACTAGTCCTTGGGAGTACAGGGTGGGAATGGGAAATAAGGATTTTTTAAAACTGGACATTGGGCCTGCCCTGGTCTGGAATAAATAAACTGATCCATGATCATTGACCAGGACCCGTCGTCTGCTAAAATGAAGAAGTGGAATCCACTTAGTGGATAATTAAAATAGTTCAGATAACGTCTGGACTCTGGTTACCCTTGAATTTTATTAGTGGTCAAGTGGATCACTAACCCCCTCCGATTTAATTTTAAAACTGGTCCAGGCAATTCTTAAACTGGTCATTCGCCATATGCCAACGCCTTATTTCCCACGCTGCTTGGGACCAGTGACCCCCCCCGTGTCCGAAATAATAAACTGGTCTCCGGTCTGGCCCCCAGTCCCCCACCTTTGTTCTTAATTAATAAACTGGTCCCGAGGACCAGTAACCCTCACAAAACTAGTCCAAGCTATTAGTAAACTGGTTTTGAACCAGAGGAAGTGTGCTGAAGACTGCTGTCGAGTGTGGTTCTAGAAGTATCATGTCGAGAAAATATCGGAGATTCTACCAGACTTGGACCGCAAAAAGTATCTATAACAATTTTCAAAAGCAAACTAAATATATCTGTAAAAGTAAACTTTACATGGTGTTCGTACAGCCTCAAATGTTTCCTATTTTACGGATAATGGGTGTCTATTACTGAACGATAATTTTAAATTAACCCAAATCAAAAGCGTGAACATTTGGTGAATGCCCCGCCATTTGGAGACTATACGTTACTCGTTACATGTCGTACCCCTAACGATTTTTCTGAAGTAGAAGGTAATCTGAAAGATTTTTTTATAAGGAATAGATAGATAGCAGGTTGTGAAGTTAGAAGCCAATGCGACAGATTCGGTTTATGTGGAATGGACGAGAGACTAGGCAGATACAAGCTCGGTCATCTCTGATTGGAAGGCACTCCCAGAATCAATAATCTCGATCCCTATAAGGTCTAAATTCCGCGCTGCACTTTCCCAACATTTTCACTTGTAATATTATCCACTTGTCATTCCTCCCACTAGTCCTGGAAATTCTTTCATTAATTAATTAATTACCTTCAAGCCCTTTGTTAGTTTAAATCTTAAATTAGTTTACTACTATTCCTAAATTTAATTAATTACCTTTAAGCGCTTGGTTCATTTAATTTTTAATATTTGTTACTATTCCCAAGTCAAAATTCTTAATTAATTACCTGTAAGCACTTTGTTCATTTAAATCTTAATATTTTATACTATTCTCATGTTTAAAATCATTAATTAATTATCTAAATACAATTTGTTCATTTAATTCTTAATATTTGTTTAATATTCTCATGTTTAAAATCTTTAATTTAATTACCTATATGCACTGCTCATTTAATTCTTAATATTTGTTTACTATTTTCATTTTTAAAATCTTTAATTATCTATATGCACTGTTCATTTAATTCTAATTTGTTTACTATTCTCATGTGAAAATCAAAACCATTCCGTCCGTACCACAAAAGCCTAAGGCTTGCTTGTACGTAACTAGTCCAAATAAATAAATAAAAGCAGAAGTGGTATGATACTAGAAGTATTGAGCTAACCAAATTCTTAACTCGGCATTAGTGAAAAGACTTGATAAAACACAAACGGTTGGCCCTCTAGTGGCGGTTTCTGAAATTTCCCCTCCAAAACGTGAGACGCTCGCGGTGGTAGACGGCCGAACTAGATTCAAGGAGCCGGGTCCGTGTTTCGCCGCTTTAGGTTGAGGGGAAGGGGGTAAGAAATGTTTTTGGAACTCGACCAATTTTTTTCTCTCCGCGATGGAAGCGGCATAAAATCCTCAAATTTGTTCACTAGTGCCAGGATCTACTATCAATGCTAGAGCCCTTCACTTCTAGTCTCATACCACTTCTGATAAAAGGAATAGTGGCCACTAAAAGGGTGGATCGGGACTAGAGTAAAATAGTTAACATAGTGAAATACAATTTCCACCGATTACGAGAAAAAGCGTACGCGATTCAGAAATGGGTAGCGCGTTTACATCCATGTAAAACCTGTGAACGCGCTCTATAGTAACCAAGCACAGAAAGCCAGACCTCAGACCACTAATATAGGGACAGTAAACTCAATGGTAATCGCCAGGTTACATTTGGCAACGCGTAGCAACCGCCACCTCGCGTCGAAAGCGTGAAGTTATCGTACCCTGTGTCATGTGACCATTATTATTTTCAGTTCGTCTGCTCATCAATTTCAAACAGTTACGTGTAACGTTACGTTAGTCTTAAGTGAAACCTACTTCGTACGATTGTTTTTTAGTTTAGTAGTTAACTTAATTAATAGTTTAATAGAAAAATGCCGTCAATAAGATGTTCCTATGGGTCTTGCAAGAACGATAAGAGATATTTGCCCCACGGGAAAAATGTAACATTTATCAAAATTCCAAACCCAAAATATCACTACCCCAAATGTGTATTATGGGTTAATGCTTGTGGTAGGAATGATTTCACTGTGAATGACCTTCTAAAACGTGATAAGAACAATATGACAAGACGCTACTATATATGTTCTGACCATTTTGAGGGTGGAAAAGGACCCACCGAGCAGTACCAAAATCCCATTCAAAACCCCAAAACTGTAAGTACCGAACTATTTTTAAAGAAAGGCTGGGCTTCGTGGAAGGTTCTACATTTAGATAATTTACATATAGGTTCAGAAAGTGAATGGAATTAGAAGAGACATTGAGAATGAGGCATCAGCTGTAATGATAGAAACAAATATGGAGGTGGCAGAGTGTAACCCCGTAGTATCAATTTTGGGAAAAGAGAAAGTACATCTCAAGGAGAATCATCTTTCACAGAAAAGTAACTCTAACATCGTATGTAGCACCATTCTCAAAATGCAACAGTTACCACAGGCTATGGATGTTGATGAACACAATGAAGAAGCCGAGTTCATTCCTGCAGTACCAATTTTGGGAAAAGACGAATTACAAGAAGCTAATTCTAATGTCGTATCTAGCTCGTTACCCCCAACACAGGCTCTGGATATTTATGAAAGCCATGAAGTTAATTCTATTAGGGAACTTAGCAACATTAAAGAATGGCCTTCAGGCTGGCTGAAACATTTTGGAAACTCCAAGCTGGAATTTATCAAACTGGGAGAAGGAGGGCTATCTGTAACCATGAAATGTACAATAGATAATAATTTTGAGGTTTCACTCAGTGTTCTAAATGATGAGCTTGATGAAAACCACCATATTACACCGAAATTGCCAAGTACTATCAAAACAGAGCGAGCTATTTGGGACACATTGAATGAACTAAACAAATGGAGAATTTGTTGCGGCAATCAAGATGAACATTTAAAGAGTGAATATCTATCAAGGAATCGAAAAAGTGGATTTATTTGCCCCGTTACGAAAGGAATTAAATCCTTAAAATGTAGTAAACTTTTTTTACCAGCGTCTAAAGGAAACCGATGCAAATTTTGCGTTGTTTATCGTTCCCAACTTAGAGTTCTTGTTTTCAAACAAAAGAAGTACCAGCCTAACAAAATCTCCAAAGCAAAATATAAAACTTTGCCAAACAATATTTTAGTTAAAAAGTTGAAATCGATTAAAAAGGATGTTGTTTCGCTTAAAAGGAAGTTAACAGCATCCGAAAAAAAATTAGGAGACTATATAGGAAAAGGAGAACATATTGGGACAAGCACAAGTAAAGATTTGGAAGATATTTTGAAAACCAACGTGGATAATGAATCGGATGCTTTTACCAAACAGTTCTTGATAGAGCAGTTAAAAATGATCAACACACCCAAAAATGGACGTAGATGGGACCCCGATATCGTGAAATGGTGTGTTTACATGCATAGCAAATCCCCCTCAGGATATAAGTCATTGATAGAATCTGGTGCTTTAAAACTACCTTCCCAGAGAACTCTACTAAAATATTCATCTAGAATGGTCGGAAATATTGGGTTTTCAACTGAAACCTTTAATGAATTTAAGAAAGTTTTCGATAAGATTGCTCTGGATGAACATCAGAAGTACGTGTGCATCGCGATCGACGAGATGAAGATAAAACAAGATATTATATATCATAAATCCACGGGAGAAATGTCAGGATTTGTTAACCTGGATAATTATCTTGACAGTATAAAAGAGCTAGAAAATAAAGTTAATGGTAAAAATGAAGCTCTTGATTTAGCATCCCACGTTCTCCAAGTTATGGTGAGAGGAATATCAACAAACATAAAGTTTCCCTTGGCTTTTTTCCCTACACACAATCTAAGTTCGGAAACACTGGACCATATTTTAATGGGTGTGGTGGAACGTTTAGAAGGAATGGGTTGTCGTGTTTTGGCAATTGTTGGGGATGGAGCATCGACAAACCGCAAATTTTTCAAAATGAATGGAGGACACAACGGCTTTATGGATAACAAATTCGCAAGGGATGAAGAAAGACCGTTATTTTTCGTATCTGACGCGCCTCATCTCATAAAAACCACTCGAAACTGCTTTTCAAAAAGTGGTTTACCGAAATTTAAGAAATCTAATGCCAAAAACACTAAGAAAACAAAAGCGCCCAATGAAGAATCTAATCCACCTAGGCAACTATTCAAAGGTGGCAAAGACATATTATGGTATCATCTGGTTGATGTATATAACATAGATTCAAAAAAAACCATCAGGAAGCTACCAAAGCTGAAATACGACCATATTTACCTTGATTCGTTCTCAAGAATGCGCGTCAAACTCGCTACCCAGGTCTTAAGCTCTAGCGTTGCTGACGCGATGGAGCAATATCTCGGAGATAGTGCCAATGAAACTGTTAAATTCATTAGATATATGAATAAATGGTTTGACATAATGAATGTCAGCAGTTTGAACCAAGGCCATCGCCAGAGAAATCCAGATCTACTACCCTTTACAAGCGTTGATGATGATAGACTCAAAGTATGGATACTGATATTTTTCAGATTTTTGTTATATTTTCCTGGGTAATTATAAGTAATTTTTCAGTGGATCGAAGAAGATTTTTTAACGTATCTTGATGATTGGGAACGGGAGGTGAAAGAACGAGAGGGCATATTTTCTGATGCAGAAAGGAAAATGATGTTACTGAGCTCAGAAACAGTTGAAGGGTTACGGTTTACCAGTGAGTTCATTTGAGAAAAAAGTGTCTTGTATAAATGAATCCTTATTTAAAGTATTGAATAACCAATAGGTCGGTCAGTTGTGAGCGTTGTGAGGTTCATGCTAAGAAAGGGGGCAAAATTTGTTTTTACAACCCGTCTCAACCAGGATTTCTTAGAACAACATTTCAGTAAGATCCGAGGCATGGGAGGTGCCAGTTTGAACCCAAATGCCAAGGAGTATGGGGAGCGGAACCGTAAAACTTATGATCTTCGCCAGTACTTTAAACCGCCAGTTAGCGGTAACTCGGGATCAGTTATCGTGTCACCGGTCACTATCTCAAGCCCAAGTAAACAAAATGTACCAAAAAAAAGAGGAAGAGGTACCATTCCTCCCAAGAAAATATTTTAAAATTCATTGGAATACTTGAAATTTTTATTTAAAATATTGCTAAACTTTAACAAACATTAAATTTTACATAAACGACTAGTACTTAAAAAGTTATTGCATTTTCAAGAAACATTAGTATCATTAATATTTAGGAACCTTTTATCACAGTATCAATTAGCACTATTAATTTCTAAATGGTTTGATCATTGATTGCGGATAATTTCGATCTGAGTTTCTTCTCCTTTGCCAACTTTTTACTTTGGGTTTGATGCATTTGCATTAGGCGAGTTTGCAAACCATTTCCTTGGGTATTTATGAATTTTTCGATGACAGTTTTTAAGCTTGAGAGTTTTTTGTCGCTGGTCAAACCTCCCCAAATTAAGTCCCATTTTTTTAAAACTTCTTCGTTGTGTAGGATTTCATTTATTGCGAGCTGCTTAATCCCTTTTGGGAATCTCAAATTGTTTGCGGAAAAGTATTTATGAGATACTGACAAAAGGAGCGTGAAAAAGTCACACACTTCGTTGCTAATATCAATTAAACCCCCTCTATTTTTTAATCTAGTCCAGTCACCATCTCTCGACTTGGTGGTGGCTTGCATCATTCTACCTTTCACAATTTCCCTCAAATTCAAGGGAAGGGACTTTATTAAACCGTAAATGACAGATCCCCCAACATAATGAACGGCTTCTGGGTCATAATTCTCTTTTAAAGATGCAACAGCACTGACTTCCGTTAATAAGTCATCAGTTTGCACGTATAATGAGTTGTTTTTTTTAGTCGCCAAAGTCAGAATTTCCTCAAGTATTCTACTCAAAATAGATTGAGCCAAATACCTCAAATCTAACCTAGACGCCGCTCTTGTCACTATGCCCTGTTAAAAATTGAATTTTTACTTCAGCCTCAAAAACGAAGGATTATAAGATACATATTTCAGATACACACCTGAATAATTTCCATTAAAACACGTTCTATATAATTATCTCTCAATATTTTTTTTGTTTCAACTCTGTAATTGTTGCTTGATAGATTTGTCATCAGAGAAAATTTTTCAGATAGTTGTTCCTGAACGGTTACGAATGGGTCAAACTTTTCAGTAAATGCTAACTCCTTAAGTGCAGTAGCCACACCATCTTCGAAATTTAACTCTGTTAGTTCTCTTAAATTAACAAGAGCATTCTTTAACACGTCCAAATATTGTGTTGATACTGTTTCTAAATGAAAAATTTTTTGATTTATAATTTCTAAGATACTATCAGTAGAAATTTCTTACCTTCTACAACTTCCCAAAAACATTTTCGTGGCACAACCTCAATATCAGCTTCCATTGTATATCCTATAATTTAATTAATATTCATAACTATCTCCTTAACCAGTTTACCTAACATTGAATTAACCCTCAATCTAGATTAACCTTAAAATGGATAAATAACGACTACGTAGTTGTGATTTATCTAAGCTAAAACAAGTAAACGACTAAGTAATTTTAGCCAAGGCTTAACTATATATCTCTATATCAATCACACCATGAAGCTTTCATAATATGTTTATTACTCGTTCAACATCTACGTAAATTTGAAAATAATAATAACTTTTAACTCACCTTAATATAATTATTTAATTATAATCCTCCGGTTAATTTCATCCTAATTTTCATACTTAAGGCTCGTAGAGTCGTATTAGCATTGAGTTGACAATGCGTATTAGTTTGACCTAAACCACAGCCTACATAACCGTGTTTACTACTGTTAAGAGGTACGTGCATCTGTTAGAGTTCGAAATATTCCAAAGTTGCCACCGCGGCGTTGCAATCAGGCGTTGCTCAATTCTACCCTAGCCTCCTATTGAGTTTACTGTCCCTATATTAGTGGTCTGAGCTTCCACGTACTAGCGTAGCCACACTGATCACATTTGAAGCGTTTTTCCTTTGTATCCTTTCGAATGTCAAGTTCAAGCTCCCTTTCATTTTCAGGTGAACATTTGCATCGAGTTGAACATTTTTTCTTGGATTTTCCTACAGAAAGGAAATAGATTAAAACTTCACACGATATCAAACAACTCGCGTCACAAACATTTCAATGTTCAAAGGCAATTGATATAACAGGTTATGCTTGGGCTTAAAAAGACACAAAGGCAAACAAAACAAGTTCAGAAACAATAACCGATGTCCGAGTCGAAATAGCGGTTTCAAAAGGTTTGACCTTACCAAATCTAATACATGCGTTGAGAACGTGGAAGATTCAAACTTGATCCCACGTAAGACACTCGCGTAATACAGAATGCAAACTTGCCCATAATAAACGTGTCTTATAAAATATACGTGACAATATGAACAGCCATGTTCTGCCATTAAACCTCTGTAGGTGCATGATAACACCTACTAAGAAGTGAAAAAACAATCATGAATTCAACGGTAAAGTTAAGCTTAGCGACAATTTTGCAGTCTCTCGTTTCTGGCGAAATCAACTAGAACAAGAAGTGATGACGAAGTTAAAGTAAGGAAAGAAGCAAATTATAATTAATCAATTATTATGGTAAAAATATCATTCTTTAATAGCGAAGATATAATTACTGATATACCATTTGTCATATTAAATATTGTTAATTATAGTTTAAAAACAAGTTGGGAAAACCAAAATATTACCTCTCCGAGTCAAGAGGTCTACTACTACAAAGTTATTTACCTAGATATGGAATAGCCCCTTCCAAAAAGTTTTGAAAAAATGTTCTTAGTCTGAGTCAGTTCAGTTCTTCCTACAAACAGGAAGTAGTTTCCCCGCATAGCCTAGTTCACAACCTAGATATGACGTTTTTTAGCTCCAAGTGCGCATGCGCGAAGAACTTAAACAACAAGATGCACAAGGCAGTCAAACTTTTTGGAAGGGGCTATTATTTCACTTTTTTGAAGTAAAAATTTACGAAATATTGAAGCAGTATTCCAAGTCTACGCTTCAGCTGACAGCTACATTCACAACTGGTTAGCAGTGTAAACACTACCGTCTCGTCTCACCTCAACAATATTCTTAGCTTGCCAACATGAGCGTCAACGTTAAATAATACCAAAGCTAATTTGCAGCTAGACCAAAGAGGGTAGACAGTAGAGGAGTAGACAGTTGCAATATTTAGTTCTCGCTAAATTTTTCGGGGCTACTTCCGGTGTTTGGTTTCCTGTCGGTCACGTGATTTCCGGTGTCTAAATCCCTTTTCTCCTCCGCTGCTCCCCCACTGTTTAGCCTTTTCACCACTCTGTGACTCTGGTACTGAGAAATATCGTTCTTTAGTCTTAAAAGGTATTTTTACTAAAATGATAATATTAAATAATAAAATTTTATAAGTTTTACAATCTACAACAATAATTTAGTCCATCTTACGATGCGTAAATAGTGAAAACAATGAATTCAAAGTTAAGCCTTGGCGAAAATCCTACTAATCTAATTTTGTTCCGGAACGATTCAATTCTGAAAATTCAAAAATTAAAATCGAGTTTGCTTATTTTTAGCCCATTTAAGAATAATCTTATGTGAATCCTTGGCCCAAATTGAAGATGCGTATTCTACGGATAACGCAATTAATACTGGATTATTTTTCAAAGACCTCAAGGAAAATGATATTTTAAATAACATCCTTCTAGAACACATTATTATGAAAATAGACGTGACCAATTTACTTCATAGTACCTCAGAAACAAATTATATAGAAACTACCCTAAGAATTAGTTTTGATGAAAGAAATAACGATACTCTTAGATTGCTACTTGTTAAATGTGTTACATTCGCTGCCCTCACGCTATGTTTCCAAAAATCTTTCATTCAAATGTTATACAGAAGGTTTTTTTCTTGTTTGATGAATATGGCTCAAATTGGAATTAAAGAATTGAAAAAGAAGACGGAAGAAAAAAAGGCGAAAGAAGAGCTTGCAACTCATGAGGTTGAAAAATACCCAAAAATTAAAAACCCAAATGTTCCAAGAACTGAAGATGTTCTTCGTTATGTAGCAGGGTTTTTAGGGAGATCTTTAAAAAGAAAAGGCTGTCCAAATGAAATTATGGACAATATTGAAAAAAAGGGTGACTTTTTGAGAGAACCTGAGGATAACTCTGAACGATGGATTGTTTTACTAAACAGAGGAGGACTAATCCGTGTTCAAGATTGGTTTTTTAACGTGGTAATTAGGATGAAAGTAGTTTCAGATAGGTACTATTCATGTGATGTTTCAAAAATTAGAAACCAAAATTTGAAGGAGAAGACAAAGGAAGCAATTTTAAAAGACGAACTTCTTCTAAGAGACTGGCACGAAAAAGCTAAAATAGATGTAAATATTAAATGGTTAAAACATGCTATTGATGCTTTTTTAAATACACGCGGAAAAGTACTTGTGGGTGATATAATGCAGCAATATCAGCATGATACTAAGGAGTCAATAAAGGCAAAGAAGGCTTTAAGAAAGTCGATTAAAGAAAAAAGTGAGGCTGCTGCTTCCAGAGTTACAGAACTCTCTGGAAATTTAAAAGCCAAGAAAGGACCAAGATCTCCAAAAAATAAAGAAAACAGTCCCAAAAATAGGAAACCCTATGAAAGAGAAAACCTAACGCTGATTCAAATTCCAGTGGTTCTATCAACACTCACAAATGCTTCAAATGTACAATTACATAACGTGATACGCAACCCACAGGTTCCTAATAATGTGATACACAACCCACAGGTTCCTAATAATGTGATACACAACCCAAAGGTTCCTAATAATGTGATACACAACCCAAAGGTTCCTAATAATGTGATAAACAACCTAAAGGTTCCTAATATTATACGCAAACCAAAAGTTACTAATGTGACACGCAATCCTGTTTGTGTGACTAAATTGTCCAATATAGCTACCCCTTCGAGATGTGCAATACAAACTACGGCCAATACAAGAAATAGATCTATGATCATGACCTCAAACTTGATTAAGGTAGATGATATTAAATCAAGTGTAATTGAGGTAAATGATATTAAATCCTCAAGTGTAATTGAGGTAAATGATATAAAGTCCTCAAATGTGATTGAGACCAGAGAAGATTTTAGTTTTTTGGATAATGATCCTGACAAAGATCTATTTCTTGAATTCTTATAATTCAATTAAAACTTTGAAATAAAAAGATATTTTAAAACTAGTTCAGATGTTTATTTTATTTTATTAAAGTATTTTAGTATTCCCCCCGATAGCTTCTAAAACAAATCCTTTTAAGGATTCCAATTTATCAATATTCGATTGATAGAGCCACACAGATGGATTATTATTTCTTCCTCCCGCTGATCTCATCCGTCCAAAGTATTGTTCTAATGGGTCTTGATTTAAATGTTGAGTTAAAACGTATGGCGCTCCTTTATTTAATAAGAATTTTACAATTCCAACCGTAGAATGAGCTAATATACATAAACGTTTTTTAGAATTCTAATTTGAAAATTTTGCTACTTGGATTTTACCTGTCATTTTTAGTCCATCTATTGTCTCATTACTTAGAAGCATTTTTGTTCTTTCTGAAGAGGTGTATTTTCCAGGACGATTACGTACCTCCGTTTCCCAATCATTAAGGTAATTAATGAATTCTTTTTCTAGCCACTAGAAATAAATAAAAAAAAATTAAACCAAAAATATATATGAAAGAAAATGCAAAATGTTTACGTTTAATCTTTCATCATTGGGTGACTTGAACGGCAGCTTGTCACTCTTTCTCATCAGGAATCCTTCTCTGCAATTTTTAACATTACAAATGTCGAAAAACTTGTTGAAAGTTCGGATGAATTTTACAGTCTCTGGGTATAATTCTCTACCAAAGCAATTTTCAATGGCAGAGGCAACAGTGTCACTAAGAACCTGCGCAGCGAAGCTGACTCTCATCTTTGCATAGGAATTCAAATAGACATGTCCATAGCTTAAGTTTTTCACATGTTTAAATTCTCCCTTACGACGTAGTTGATAATGATATAACTTTATTATAACACTCCATGAGATGATTTCATTATTTTTCCACATCTGACGAATCTTTGAATCTTTAAAACTGTTACTAAAGCAATTTCTAGTTGTTTTTATTAGGTGAGGAGCATCAGAAAGAATATGTTTCTCTCTTCATCTTGTGCAAACAAATTTGGCATCTTGAAAGTAATTTGAAAACCATCATTCAACTGTCCCGCAGCTTCAGCACACATTTTAAAGTATTTTCGGTTTGATGAACAACCATCTCCTACTATGCCAAGTATACGAAAACCGTGACATTCCAGTCTTTCTATTGCTTCTTGCATAATGAAGTATAGTTCAGTGCTAGTCACGCCTGTGGTTGAAAAATGCGCAAATGGAATTTTGATATTGTTCGTAATTCCCCTCAACATAAGTTGTAAAACATGTGTTGCTAAGGGTGGAGTTCCTATCCCAATGACTTCTCTTTTAGTGTCATCTATGCTATTTAGATCTTCATTAATATCTTTAAATCCTGTTAAAAATCCAGTGTTCTTGTGGCAATTTAATTCTTCCTTAATTTTAATTTCATCCAATAAAATTACAAAATACCGGTCCCAGTTTGAACGACGTTGAATGTTTGTTGTTTTTACCATTTCAGAAAATTTGTCTTGGTGAAACCCTGATTTGGTAGTCACAACATGCCTCTCTCTATACAAAGTTCTAGTACTTGGCAATTTAATGCACCCGGATTTTCTTAAAGTTTCGTATGATGACTTTGATTTGTTTTTCAAATAACAACACCATTTAAGGAATGTTTTATCCCATCTCAGTCCATATTTTGACCTGTGCATGGCCTGTAATTGTTGCTTGATAAATATAGCCGTGAATGATCCTGTTGGTTCTACATTTAATTTATCTTCCAAAACACTTTTAAACATAGAAATGGCTGCTTCGGTGGCAAACTTTTTCTCGGTTCTTAGCCATCATTTTATATTTATCAAGTATTGATTTGCTCTTCTTTTTCCCCTTTTTGGATGATGATGACGATTCGACGAACAAATCTTAGCTGATCTAATTTTTCTAAGGCATCCTCGATAACGTGTACAATTATAACATCTTTTTTTGTTGGCTGATATTAAGCGATGACAGCTTTCACTGAAAATAGAGTGGACATTTTCACAATATATTCCTTTTTTGATTTGTTTTCGTCTAGGTTGTTGATTAAATAATTCAACAAAATCTGGATCTGAATTTCCTCCGCAAACATTGATATTTTTAAGTTTAGATAAAAGGAAGTAGATATCTTCATTTTTGTTCAGTTGAAAGTTGGGGCAGATGCTCTCTTGATTCATACGTTCCCCCATAGCTTCAATTATTACTTCCTTATTATTCGTAATTGTGCACTCCAAAACTGCTGATTTATTTACCAATTTACAAAATTTTACACTATTTTGAAAATTCTCCATAGCCCACCCCATCTGAGGGGGTATTTTGTTGAAGTTAAATTCGTGTCGCTGGGTAGTGCTACAATTGTTGCCAATTTTTGTAATTTGATTGTTTATAATGTGTCTATCCATAACATTAATCAATGGGATGGGATCTGGGTTTTCTGCGGTCGGACCTATAAACCCTTCAAAGTGACGATTACATATCTGACTTGATTTAGTTACATCAGTGATTGAAAAGTGGGAGCGTCCACAAGCAGACACCCATCTTGCACATTTTTCTCTTTCGGTTTTAGGCGATGGAAAGCGTGTAAAACCATCCTGACGTGAACGTAATGGTGTTGTATTTTTGGCATTAGTAACACCTTTTCTGGTGCACATACCATAACAACATTGGTATCTTGGAGAGGGAGGCATATCTTAAATAACAAATAGACTTGAAATAAAACGTTAAAAACTACACATTATAGAATGTGAAAAGTACCATACATCTAAAATAATTATTTTGAATTAATTACCTTTCCAAATTAATCCAAACAATTTTGAAAATCCAAAATTCGGAATAGAAACCGTTAACAATTAAAATTAAGCAGGCGACGTTTTCAAACCAATAAGGAAGAGCCTTGCTTAGAAGTCAATCGACCAAGGGGAAGAAACCGGAAATGAGGGAAGAAATTTTTGCGAGATATTCCCGTATGCGTTAGAAAAGGCTACAGTGTCTACTCCTCTACTGTCTACCCTCTTTGGCTAGACGCACTGATAGTCTATGCGCACCATAAAGAGAATAAAAACTCTGTAGTTTAGCCCTACTAATCTAATTGCCACCATGATCTTTTCTTCTATTATAATATCTTAACCTGATTATTTAAGAGAGTATTTAACTTTCGGCTCAATCTGAACCGTTGGTGTCTCTTCATTTCAGACACGAAAATCAAAACCCAAAGTTTACTTCACCTCAGGCCTCAATTATTTACTCTTTATTTCACTAAGCCTATTGCGGGTAATACTAGATATACCCGCCGGAGTTTAGATCTTAGCTTTCTTCATGAAATCACTAAACCAAGGATTATTCTATATACAGATGTAGTATAGCTTAAGTATATGTAAACAGCCATTTCAAATAATAATATTAAAAAGAATCTTTGGAATATCAAAATGAAACAGAGCTTTAAAGCTACAAAAGTACTAAATGCATCATAATTACGAAAAATATTTCCACATATTCACTTTATATTAAGGATAAAGGGAATATTATGGTTCTGTAGGATTTCTTTACACATCAAAACAAAACGAACTTCTAACGCAGCGCACTAGTGTAACAACGGACGGACACACACAGACAAAAACATAGACTACTTTTTAACTCTTTCCGTATTAATTTTGAATTGAGAAACAAGATTATCTTAAATATTAAAATAAATATAATTAATATTTAATATTTTCTTCGTTAGTTATTCGCCTTATTGAACGTTACATCGTTTTAAAAAAGAACAATTAAACATTCTTGAGAGACTTGACTAATATTGGCGTTTTAAATGAAGCATACGCCGGTTGCTTCGCCTTACTTAATTAGGTAGTATATAAGGGTGTCGAACTACAGTTAAAAGCAAGAACAACCGCAATTGCGAAAACCTTTGGTGGACAACCCACCTTAGGGAGGCTAGACGTTTCTCGTAACCCTAGCTGATCGCCTCGAATGTCTTAAACCAAACGATGACGATGGAGTTAGAAGCCAATGAGACAGATTGGTGTCTATGTGGAATAGACGGAAGACCAGTAATGGTGGTGTTTAGAAGCCAGTATGTACAGACTGGTGTCCAAGTGGAATGGACGAAGACCAGAAGATGGTGGTGATTAGAAGCCAGTGTGTACAGACTGGTGTCCATGTGGGATGGACGAAGACCAAGAGATGGTGGTGATTAGAAGCCAGCAAGTACTGGTGTCCGTGTGGGATGGACAAAGACCAGAAGATGGTGGTGTGAGAACTCAAGTAGAGGAGCCATTTCCGTGACTGTGAAAGCAGTTCGGAAATGGCGAACACGTTTGCTCCGATTTGGAAACTGCGAACGCGGTCACGTGGGTGTAACAACAGACACACACACAGACAGACACACACACACACACAGACAGACAGACAGACAGACAGACACACACGATCGTTACAGAACCTCTCCGTGACATACGTCACTCGGAGAGGTAAAAAAGGTTACATTAATATTGTCGTGAAGGTTTTAAAAAAACTAATACAAACATCGTATTACTACCAGTTTTCCGTTAAGACGTTAGGCTTGTTACATTCCACAATTTTGTAAAACCGTGTAGCCTGCCCTGTGACTATACCGTCACGATAGGTTTTTTAGTTTTTAATAATTTTTCTATGATCGAAAACATTTTGTTAGTGAGCATCTACTACAGTTGACAAGAACGGTTATTTGTGAAACGAAAATGAAAACACGTTGCGCAATTAACACTTTTTGAAATGGTTCTTACCAAGTTTTAAATTGCTGAGTATGCTTAACTACAATCCTTTAATTAGTCCATGTGATTATAACGTCGATGTCTGATCAAACTAATCTTCTGCGTGCTGCCATAATCACACTGATCACTTATGAAGAGTTTTTTCAACGCTATGAATGCGTTGATGTTTGATCAAATTATGCTTCTGTGTACATTTATAGTCACACCGAGCACAATTGAAGGGTTTTTCGCCGCTATGAATTCGTTGATGAGCGACCAAATTACTCTTGTGCGTGCTTGCAAAGCCACACTGATCACATTTGAAGGGTTTGTCACCACTGTGAATGCGTTGATGTCTGATCAAACTACCCTTCGTCGCACTTGCATAGTCACACTGATCACATTTGAAGGGTTTTTCACCACTGTGAATGCGTTGATGTTCGATCAAATGAGGCTTATGCGTGCTTGCATAGTCACACTGATCGCATTTGAAGAATTTTTCACCACTGTGAATGCGTTGGTGTTTGTTCAAATCTTTCTTCCGCGTACTTACATAGTCACACTGATCACATTTGAAGAGTTTTTCACCACCGTGAATGCGTTGATGAGTGATCAAATTACTCTTCCGTGTGCCTTTATAATCACACTGATCGCATTTGAAGAATTTTTCACCACTGTGAATGCGTTGATGTCTGATCAAACTACTCTTCCACGGACTTGCATAGTCACACTGATCACATTTGAAGGGTTTTTCACCACTGTGAGTGCGTTGATGTGCGATCAAACTAAACTTCTGTGTACATTTATAGTCACACCGAGCACAATTGAAGGGTTTTTCGCCGCTATGAATTCGTTGATGAGCGACCAAATTACCCTTGTGCGTGCTTGCAAAGTCACACTGATCACATTTGAAGGGTTTGTCACCACTGTGAATGCGTTGATGTTTGTTCAAATCTTTCTTCCGCGTACTTACATAGTCACACTGATCACATTTGAAGAGTTTTTCACCACCGTGAATGCGTTGATGAGTGATCAAATTACTCTTCCGTGTGCCTTTATAATCACACTGATCGCATTTGAAGAATTTTTCACCACTGTGAATGCGTTGATGTCTGATCAAACCACTCTTCCACGGACTTGCATAGTCACATTGATCACATTTGAAGGGTTTTTCACCACTGTGAATGCGTTGATGTTCGATCAAATGATACTTCTGCGTATCTCTATAATCACACTGATCGCATTTGAAGAATCTTTCACCACTGTGAAAGCGTTGATGTCTGATCAAACCACTCTTCCACGCACTTGCATATTCACACTGATCACATTTGAAGGGTTTTTCTCCAGTGTGAATGCGTTGATGTTTGTTCAAATGACTCTTGTTCATGCTACCATAGTCACACTGTTCACATTTGAAGGGTTTTTCACCACTGTGAATGCGTTGATGTCTGATCAAGCGATTCTTCGTCGTACTTGCATAGCCACACTGATCACATTTGAAGCGTTTTTCACTACTGTGAATGCGTTGATGTCTGATCAAGCGACTCTTCCACGTACTTGCATAGCCACACTGATCACATTTGAGGCCTTTTTCCTTGGTATCCTTTCGGTTGTCAAGTTCAAGCTCCCTTTCATTTTCAGGTGAACATTTGTATCGAGTTGAACATTTTTTCTTGGATTTTCCTACAGAAAGGAAATAAATTAAAACTTCATATGATATCAAACAACTCGCATCACAAACATTTCAATGTTCAAAGGCAATTGATATAACAGGTTATGCTTGGGCTTAAAAAGACACAAAGGCAAACAAAACAAGTTCAGAAACAAAAACCGATGTCCGAGTCGAAACAGCGGTTTCCAAAGGTTTGACCTTACTAAATCTAATATACGCGTTGAGAACGTGGAAGATTCAAACTTGATCCCACGTTAGACACTTGTGTAATACAGAATGCAAACTTCCCCATAATAAACGTACAATAAAATATACGTGACAACAGCCATATTCTGCCATTAAACATCTGTAGGTGCATGATAACACCTACTAAGAAGTGAAAGAACACAACCATGAATTCAACGGTAAAGTTAAGCTTAGCGACAATTATGCTGTCTCTCCTGTTTCTGCCGAAATCAACTAGAACAAGAAGTGATGACGAAGTAAAGTAAAGAAGCAAATATGATTAATCAATTATTATGGTAAAAATATCATTCTTTAATAGCGAAGATATAATTACTGATAAACCATTTGTCATATTAAATATTGTTAATTATAGTTTAAAAAAAAAGGTTACATTAAATATTGTCGTGAAGGTTTTATAAATAACTAACACAAACATCGTATTACTACCAGTTTTCCGTTAAGACGTTAGGCTAGTTACATTCCACAATTTTGTAAAACCGTGTAGCCTGCCCTGTGACTATTCCGTCACGACAGGTTTTTTAGTTTTTAATAATTTTTCTATGATCGAAAACATTTTGTTAGTGAGCATCTACTACAGTTGTCAAGAACGGTAATGTGTGAAACGAAAATGAAAACACGTTGCGCAATTAACACGTTTTGAAATGGTTCTTTCCAAGTTTTAAATTGCTGAGTATGCTTAACTACAATCCTTTAATTAGTCCATGTGATTATAACGTCGATGTCTGATCAAACTAATCTTCTGCGTGCTGCCATAATCACACTGATCACATATGAAGAGTTTTTTCAATGCTATGAATGCGTTGATGTGCGATCAAACTAATCTTCTGTGTACATTTATAGTCACACTGATCACATTTGAAGGGTTTTTCGCCGCTATGAATTCGTTGATGTTTGATCAAATTATGCTTCTGTGTACATTTATAGTCGCACTGATCACATTTGAAGGGTTTTTCTCCAGTGTGAATGCGTTGATGTGTGATCAAATTACTCTTCCGCGCACTTGCATAGTCACACTGATCACACTTGAAGGGTGTTTCACGACTGTGAATTCGTTTGTGTTTGATCAAACTACTCCTGTTCTTGCTACCATAGTCACGCTGTTCACACTTGAAGGGCTTTTCACCGCTATGAACGCGTTGATGTGTAATCAAACTGATCTTCCGTGTAGATTTATAGTCACACCGAGCACATTTGAAGGGTTTTTCGCCGCTAAGAATTCGTTGATGAGCGATCAAATTACCCTTCTGCGTGGATCCATAGTCACACTGATCACATTTGAAGGGTTTATCACCAGTGTGAATGCGTTGATGTCTGATCAAATGATACTTATGCGTACTTGCATAGTCACACTGATCACATTTGAAGGGTTTTTCACCAGTGTGAATGCGTTGATGTATGATCAAACCATTCTTGGTCGCACTTGAATAGTCACACTGATCACATTTGAAGGGTTTGTCACCACTGTGAATTCGTTGATGGATGATCAAACGATACTTCCGCGTACTTGCATAGTCACACTGATCACATTTGAAGGGTTTTTCTCCAGTGTGAATGTGCTGATGGACGTTCAAATCGTTCTTCCGCGTACTTGCAAAGTCACACTGATCACATACGAAGGGTTTTTCATCACTGTGAAGAAGTTCATGTGTGATCAATGTACTCTTCTGCGTACTTGTCACACTGATGACATTTGAACGGTTTTTCACCACTGCGAATGCGTTGATGGCTGATCAAATCGTACTCATACTTGCATGAATAGTCACACTGATCACATTTGAAGAGTTTTTCTCCAGTGTGAATGCGTTGATGTGTGATCAAATTACTCTTGTTCTTGCTACCATAGCCACACTGATCACATTTGAAGCGTTTTTCTTTGGTATCCTTTCGGTTGTCAATTTCAAGCTCCCTTTCATTTTCAGGTGAACATTTGTATTCGAGTTGGACATTTTTTCTTGGATTTTCCTACAGAAAGGAAATAAATCAAAACTTCATATGATATCAAACAACTCGCGTCACAAACATTTCAATGTTCAAAGGCAATTGTTATAACAGGTTATGCTTAGGCTTAAAAAGACACAAACGCAAAGAAAACAAGTTCAGAAACAATAATCGATGTCCGAGTCGAAACAGAGGTTTCCAAAGGTTTGACCTTACGCTTTGGGATAACATGGGAACGTGAAAGATTTTTTAATTCCTGGTATCATTGATATCAACCCCGCAGCTTGGTCGAATTTGGAAAGTAACTAATTGTGACTGCGTGTGTCATAAAAAACTAACAAACAACTTTCTCAAATATATATATATATATATATGATTAAAATTTCAAACTTGATCCCACGTTAGAAATTTGGGTAAGACTGAACGCAAACTTTCGCATGATCAACGTATAATAAAATACACGTGACAATATGAACAGCCATATTCTGCCATTAAAGTTCCGTAGGTGCATGATAACACGTACAATGTAGTGAAAAAAACAAGTATGAAGTCAAGGGTAAAGTTAGCGACAATTTTGCAGTCTTTCCTGTTTCTGTTGAAACCAACTAGCACAAGAAGTGATGACAACGATGAAGTTATTAAAGAAGCAAATTAATATTCAAAGCAAAAACATTATTATGGTAAAATTTTTATTCTTTAATAGCGAAGATATAATTACTTATATACCATTTGTTATATCAAATATGGTTTACATACAAGGGGTTATATACAATATTATATATATTGTGATTGTTACGTTGATATCTGATCAAAATATTCTTTTGGGTGCTGACATAATCAAACTGATCACATTTGAATGGTCTTTCGCCACTATGAATGCGTCGATGTTTGATCAAATTATTCTTCAATGTGCTGGAAAATCACACTGATCACGTTTCAAGGGTTTTTCACAGCTATGAATGCCTTGATGTCCGATTATAGTACTCTTACGGGTACTAGAATAATCACACCGATCACACACTGAATGTATTATCATAAAAAAAACTAGTTTGGAAACAGAAATAATCCATGTGTCTCCAAAGACTTACCTAACCCAACATATGCTTTGAGATTGTGGAAACTTGAAAAAAATATTGTAGGGTAATAAAAATAAACTTATAAAACACATTCTATATTATTTATTTGAATGAACATAGGAGGTGCACAAATCTATGACTGTTGAATATATTTGCAGTGATGTAACCGAGTTCGATCAGGGAGGGGGAATGGGAGCTTTCCCCCTGATTCGATTAGTTAAACTTATAGAACCATCTGAATCTCTATTTAGAGACAACGCACAGTCTGCTTTATGCCTTCAGATATTTAGCTCGTGTGAATTTTAATTTCGATCCATCCCGAGCCGTTAAATCTTTGCAGAGATAATTGTAATTAAATATTAATGTGCTTAAAGCACATTACATTATCTGAAGAAACTTTGTTAAACAGCCCGATATGTACCCTTTTAGGACTTATCACCGCTATGAATGTGTTTATGTGCAATCAAACTACTCTTCTGAGTGCTTCCAAAGTTACACTGATCACATTTGAAGGGTCTTTCACTACTGTGAATGCGTTGATGACTGATCAAATTACTCTTGTTCTTGCTACCATAGTCACACTGATGACATTTGAAGGGTTTTTCACTACTGTGAATGCGCTGATGTTTGTTCAATAGAGTCTTCTGCGAACCTTTATAATCACACTGATCGCATTTGAAGAATTTTTCACCACTGTGAATGCGTTGATGTCTGATCAAATCATTCTTCCACGCACTTGCATAGTCACACTGATCACATTTGAAGGGTTTTTCAGCACTGTCAATACGATTGTGAATGCGTTTGTGTATGATCAAATTACTCTTGTTCTTGCTACCATAGTCGCACTGATCACATTTGAAGGGTTTTTCACCACTGTGAACGCGTTGATGTCTGATCAAACTACTCTTGTGCGTGCAGGCAAAGTCACACTGATCACATTTGAAAGGTTTTTCACCACGGTGAATGCGTTGATGGACGTTCAAATGACAGCTCTGCGAGCTGGCATATTCACATTGATCACACTTGAAGGGTTTTTCACCGCTGTGAATGAGTCGATGTATTCTCAAACTTTTCTTCATTGTGCTGGCATAATCACACTGATCACATTTGAAGGGTTTTTCACCGCTATGAATGCGTTGATGGGCGATTAAAGTACACTTACGGACAGAAGCATAGTCACACTGATGACACTTGAACGGTTTTTCACCACTGTGAATGCGCTGATGGACGTTCAAATAGCCCTTATGCTTGCATGTATAGTCACACTGATCACATTTGAAGCGTTTTTCATCGTTACCCTTTCTTACGCGACGTTGTAGGCCCCTTTTATATTTAGTTGAATATTTGAGCCCCGTTGTACGTTTCTTCTCGGATTTTCCTACAGAAAAACATAGAAACCACAAACATCATTTACAATTTAGTATCAACAAGACGGCCCAAGGGCTCGTAATGGTAGCTATATCGTACGAGTGAATAGCCCCTCTATACCCTACCCTAATGAGTGGATAACCCCTCTATACCTTACCCTAATGAGTGAATAGCGCTATCTTTTTCAATGCTTAAATGATTTACCGTGCATAAAATCAGAGTGATTCGATTCCCTACTCTAAACAGTGATTAAATTATGACCGTATAAATTTACTTATGCTGTAATTCTAATATTCCGGCGAATCGAAGAACAGATCTAGTTTTTAGTGATAATCCCCTCGATGAGTTTACAACATAGACGTATGCCGATGCACACTTATCGCATCTTATAAATTTCTAACAAGGACTTATGCCCAGAAACGTTTGAAAGAGAAAGTTTAGTTATAGTGATTACGCATTTTAGTGATTATCCCCTCGAATTACCTTTAGCAATACTAAAATTATCAAACGCATAACGCTCATTTAACACTATGTTAGCTCTATCTAAACCCACATTTGAATTAACCGCCAAAACGTTCCAGTCAATTATAACATAGATGACGATAGCTACCGAACGAGAACGAAACACATGAGGAGCGCGGTAGGAAACGGGGAAAATCGTTATCTATTTAATTAGCACATACATAAAAAGAAAATAAATATAAAAACCCCAAACATACAAATTCATAAGTATCCGACCCCACAGATAGAAATTCAAAAGTATCCGACCCCACAGATAGAAATTCAAAAGTATCCGACCCCACAGATAGAAATTCAAAAGTATCCGACCCCACAGATTAAGAGGTACCCCACCCCACACCACCCCGACATTTTAGAGATAAAAATAAATAGTAAAAAACTCGGGGTTTCTATCAAGTCTCTATAGTTCAGTAGTAGAATGTTTGTCTACTACGCCAGCGACCCGGGTTCGATTCCCGGATCTGACCTGAAAAAATTTAATTAAAATTAAATCTCTAACCGAGCCCAGTAACCCCTATGGGTGGGTTGTGGTAATATAAAGTTCCTTTTAAGCTAAAATCTGACGATAACGAAGCGACAACCCCGGCCACTACTACTACTACGACGGCTCGGGTCAAACTAAGAGCCTATCGTATACTACGATATGGCTAAAAATACAAAATATTCAGGCGAACTTCATTAAACAAGATGGCCCCGGCCATATTAACGTTTTGCCTGGGCTAGCTAAATTTATTGTAAGGTGACCCCGGCCTATATACTTTACGGTTATTTTTTTTCTTTTAAATATCAAAATCATTCCAATTATGAATAGATTTTGACCAAGATTAGTTTTCATCTAAGTTTAAAGCGGAATTAGGTTTAAAAGCTGAACACACTGATTTTCCGGCAGGGACTCCGTGACGTGTCTCCCACATTGGAGATTTTTGGAAGATAAAAAAAATATATTCGGATTTTATTAAGAAAAACAACGTCGATCTCAGAGCAGTTAAATCATGTTCGTGTCTGATCAAAGAACCGTTCTTAGAGCTAGTATAGTCACACTGATCAAGTTTGAAGCGTTTTTCTTCAGTACCATTTTTAATGTGACGTTCAAGATCACTTTTATATTCAGGAGATATTTGCAAAGAGTTGAACGTTGCTTCTCGGATTTTCCTTCAGAGAGCAAACAAACTGAAATTTGTCACAATTTGAATCAAACACAAAGCACTGTTCAATAGCACTTGATAAAACCGGTCATGCCGAGGACAAAAATGACACAAAGTTAAAGAAAACAAAGTTCGGAAAACAAAATTAATACCGCTCCGATTCGAGATGACTGTCTCCGAAGATTTTACCCATCAGAGAGTGGAAACTAATGGTTGTTAATTATTAAGAAAATATTTAAGGTTTTAGTCTATTGCAATATAAATATGTTGATAAAATAAATTGGAAGAAAAATGATATGGCTGCCATTATTGAAAGGCGTTATAATGTCCTCTCCTCTTTTTTGGTTCTAGGTGATCAAGTTAAAATGCAAGTAACTGCAATTCGTTAACACGTAACACCAAATTAAGCACTTTGACTGGCGTTACCCTTTTGAGCAGAATATGATGGTGGAGAAAGTGGAAAATTTTCAATAAGTCGGATATCATTATAATTTGAGGATAGGATGGTCACTTCTCCCACGAAGGTAGTCACTCAGTGTAAGCGGTGTATGTGACAAAATCGCGATTTACTTATTGCAACGATTGAGTCAGAAGAAAAGAAATCGTCTTGGATAGTTTGCAACGACTATAACATTATTTTGCCGAAACGCTCTGGCCCCACCCAAATCTCAAGGATGTTTACCTTAAAGCGGGTACAGTGGTTCCCCTGCAAGGTGACTTTCCTTACGAACTCCAGTTTTGGCTTGGCGAAGGCAGGAGGTATATGTGGGCGGTATTTTACTACATTAAGTCATTTTCAATATATTACAAATGGTATCCATTACATTTTCAATAATAGATAGTTTCATATTTCATTATTAGAGTTTGCAAGGTCTTTCCCCGCTTGTTAAAAGGGGTTTTCCTCCGCGGTCTAACCCAGTTTCTCCTTTCCATTAAAACTTGCAGAGGTTAACGGTAATAGTTAGTATAGGGCGCTGTAGGTTAGCTGTGGCATAGGGGCTAGCCACCAGACTTGTAAATAGTGATAATTTCATCGGGAGCCCTGCGGCTCCCGACCGACCCCCCCCCCCAAAGCAGGATTTTCTTGGGTACCCGGGGCTCCCTAGACCCTAGTGGACGAAGGTAAATAAACGTAGTAGCCCGAAAGAGGAGAACCAATAACGTCAACTGTGCGCGAATAAGGTGCGCGTTAAGAGCCGCCGCGTCTCACAAATTTTCCCCTCTTCTCAATACGGATGGATCACGGCTGCCTATGCGATTATCTAGATCTCCCTATTTCCCTCCTCTTTGGTTATGGGAGAGAGCTCTCATCGACCCGAATTTTTCAGGGCACCCGGGAGGTACCCGAACCCCACTAAAAATATTTTTTCAGGGTGTCCTGTGAATTTTCTTGGGTGTCACAGGCTCCCTGGTACAGTACCCCCTATTTACAAGTCTGCTAGCCACCACCCCTCTATGCATTGTAAAGAGACCCACCTGTAAACAAGCCACAGGCTTATGTGGAAATCCCTTCATAGACAAAGCTTAGATTATTATTATTATCAGTAAGACCAAAAGAGGTAAGGCTTCACACACAAAGTATGCATCTTGGGCCTAGGTGAGCTACACGATATATTTGAAACGCAGGACACTGGACATTGTCCAATAAAATTTTAAAATGTCCCATAATTTTTCTAAAAACTAAGGGGGTCACTGGACATTTTGACCAATAAATTTTCCGAAGTTTCGATACATTGACTATGAGTTGCGACACTATTTTTGCACACTCCAGTGGACAATGTCCAATAAATTTTTGGAGTCAAACAGGGGGTCACTGGACACATGTCCTATAAGAATTTTTTCTTATTTCCGGCCCTGCAGTCCTAGCACGTGAAGGACAATTATTCGGTGACGCGGTTCCTTCGACACTACCTCAAGAACCGATTAACCACTTGCATCAAAGAGAATATACCAAGAGGAGCAGAAACTTTGTAAAAAGGGACCGGCTCTGAATTTGGAGCAACTAGTAAATTTTCCAGTCAAATAGAGGGGCCACTGGACACGTGTCCTATAAGAATTTTTTCATATTTCCGGCCCTGTAGCCACCACCAAAAATGAGCAGTCGACATAATTAACCGATAAAAGGCGTCGCTGCTTAGCCAATCAACACAAACCGGATCTAGTTACGACCAAAACTGTGGCCGAGCCTTTCAAAAGCCTTGTGAAAGGCTAGACTTTCTGCTCCTCTTGGTATATTCTCTTTGCTTGCATAGATTCGAGAACTGCTATAGAGACGGAGTAGGGTCTCTAAAATATTCTTTAGGTGAAATTATTCACAGTTTCAAAGACCATTGGGAGTAAAGCACTAAGGTCTTATCAATCTGAGCAACGTTTGCTTGGGCTCCTTAAGACACCAAGGACGGCCGGGTACCTGCATTTTTAAAAGGGAATTTTGTCTCCTCCGGTGGCCACGGAGCTCAGTCTGAACCGCTGAATTTAGGTAACCAAGTTTTGAGCTTAATATTATTAGCAGGGACAATTTTCCGTTTAAATTTAAAGTTAAAAACGTATTAATTTAAATGAGACAAAATTTTTGGAAACTTAAGATTTAACATGCTAAGGATTGAGGATGAGGTTGAAAAATCCCAGGGAAGACAGAAAGTAATCAGGGTTAGAAAGGACGGGGTTAAAAAACCTGTTAGGGGAACTACCACTAGAAAACTCCGAAACATCCTCTGTTTTTGATGAGGTTTCTACCGTAAGTGGCTCAATTTTGACGATTTTTGAGTCTTATGTTCCAGTCCCGAAAATCGTTGCTGACCCTAAGCGTAAAATGACTTACCAATTTCCGAACTGGCAGAAGTTGTATTACTTTCGGAACTACTTGACGAGCTACTTTCGGGTGTATTGGAGCCGGACACTGAAGTATTATTTTCAACTTCAATCGGTTCTTTTGCTAAATCGCTTGGCAAGCACAGTTTCACAGTTTCATTTTGTCTATTATCAGTTTTCTTTGAATCGGTCGAGGTGTTTTTGGACTGGTTATCATCAAGATTCTCCTCAAGGGCTTCTTCCTGAGAATCGCTTTCCTTATTTGCGTCAATCGACGACAATTCCCCATGTTTTTCAAGGCACAATTTCTTGGATCGAGTTGCTATTCTCTCATTTCCTCTCTTGGTCGAAGAAATTCGTGATTTGGGACAAGAATCGTTAACGCTAAGATTGTTCTCGGGAGGCGAATCTGTCGTTGGGACAGGAGACGTTTCGAACTGCGCTTCGCCTTCAAGGTTAAGTAAAGGAACACCGTCACGGCATTTGAGTTTAGGAATACATAGTTTCATAATTCGCGCATTTTTTGAGGTAGTTTTAGTTTGGGACGTGTTTCCTTTGCCAATCTCCGCATCACATTCAGGTGATTCTTCCTTAATGTCTTCTTCAGTCAGAATTCCTTCGATATTGCAAGCACCTTCGGCTTTTACCAACGAACCTTGATGATCAAAACGAAGAAATAACCCTAATAGTTTCATTAAACTGGAACTACATCAGGTTGCGTGTCAGAATCACAATAATGTGACACCATACCTATCCCAAATTGCTCGAGGTTCGTGGCTTCCACTTTAAGCAGACTTTGGTAAATGTTGTTGGTAATCTCAGCTGGTATACTTTGCGAACTATTCAAATAAGAAATCGTTAAAAACTGATATAGCAACAGCAATAAAAGATTAATACATTTTATCAGAAGGGGATAATAGAAAAAGGGTGACACTCTTTAGTTATATCATGTAACATGATTCTTCCCAGGCGAAGGACCCCTTTTTGAACATTTGCTTTCCCACTCAACAAACTTCAGATGGGCATCGCAACGTGGGGTGAAGTCTATAACTGTATGGTATTTGCTAAATCCCTGCACAAACCTTGATTGTCTTGACGTGGATGGGACAAAAATGACCACAAGCGCATGCCCCTTGGCAAACAGTTAAGCGCCAATAGAGTAATAATGAGGGAACTATTTAACGCGTGTGATTTGGTTCAATAGTAACCTTGCTCCAAATATAAAATGATATGTTGGGAAGAATCATGTTACAATTACCCCACTTCTCCCTCGAAGCATTATATACTTCTGATTTTATTCACGATTCTCAGGGCAAGGCTTAACGAATCAAGTTTTATGGGCGCGAATTAGTCAGTCAAATAAAATATTATACTTGAGCTTAAACTTAACCATAGCCGAGTTTAAACAAATGACACTAGATGCTCCCGTAGTCGAGGGGTGGAGCTGACAGGCCTGCTTAGCTTAGCATAAGCAAAAGCTAGTTTTAGCTCCGCCCTCGTGGACAAGTTCTCATTGGTTTTTTGCTTTATATACCTTTGTATTTGTTCTTCTGTTTGTTGATTTATCAGAACAGGATGAGATAATTCCTGTTCATTCAGTCCTAAATCATTTTCAACAGGTTCTAATTTCACGCGTTCAATGTTGGCTCTTTCGTGTATTCCACTTTCCTCCTACGTTATAAACAAATAACAATAATTGAACTAATGCTTTTAACCCGATTCTCTTTCACATCGACAATGAAAATGAAGAATGTTACAAACCATCAGATCCTTGATTTCACTTTCCAACTCCTTAATGACCCCATTGAGCCTTTCAATTTCGTCCAGTTTCTTATTTATCGCAAATAAAATTGTCATTCTCACTTCTTTCATGTTTGATATTAAACCATTACACTGAAAAAAATAGACTGCATTACAAAATAGGACTTTCTTATACGCAGAATGTCTTTTAAAGTGTCCAGAAAGAAAACAGAGGAACCAGTGACGTCAACAAAGGGGGGATCAGAAGGGGTTTTTTCGTCAAGGGCGCCACCAGAGGTTTGGGCATGGATTAACTAATGCTAGGGAAAGTTCGTTCCCCCAAAAAGATAAGGCATGCATGTTCCAAACGCCCCCTAGCAGCAACTACTATCCTTAACAGGAAGTTATGTAAGAAAATTGGACCAAATATCACGTGGTCCATGACGTCAAAATTGAAATACTGCCTAAATTGGGAAAAAAACGATTTATTTTGCCGAGAGATGGCGCTATCTACATCCGTTTCGGTTCAATAAATTGGGGGAATGAAGAGGGGAATCAAAGAATGATTCAGAACATGTAGTTGGCGTTAGTTAATCCATGGTTTGGGGGCGCGGTAGCTTCGCTAGAACTATAAGGAAGGCTGCAGTTTGTGTGTGTGGGCATAGAGCTCCCACAAGGCTTTTGTGGTGCCCTTTAATAACGCTATAAATGGTCGAGGGATGTGTGATAGGCTTATGGTGTTTCTAATCACCCACCAATAAACATTGGTTTACTTAAGGTTTTTCTACTGCGATTTATACTTTAAGGCAAATATCAGCTTCTGTGGCGCCCGTAACACACTGATTAACCTTGGATGAAGAATAGTTACACTTGGATATATCACTCGTAGTGTATAACGTGTGCTTCTGGCCGCGGTCGCGGATGCGCATTAGAGGGGTTCGAAATTTGGTAACGCGACAAGCTGTTTTTACCGGCTGTGGTTTCCGTTTGTTACGTCTTCTGCTCTGATTCCGTTTGAATTTGAAAAATAAACGGCGGTTAGGGTTAAGATCGTTTTCAGTGGCTTTTGTTTATGCGGTGATTTATGATTATGGAAGTTTTAAAGATGAACTATTATTCTTCTAATTATTATAGTAGGTGACTTTATACTTTAAATATAATTACCTTCTATAATAAAAGAAACCAGTAAAGTTGATGTTTAAATAGCCCTAGGCCTTGGCTAAACTAAACACGTGTTTCTTGTTTGTTACGGGAGTTTCAAGATTTTCACACTACGCGGCGCGAAGGTCGCGTAAGCCATTTGTGGCAGACTTGTAAATAGTGATCATTTCTTCGACCCCCCCTCCCCCCAAAGCCCAATTTTCTTGGGTACCCGGGGCTCCCTAGTGGACAACTGAGCCTGGAACTCTTGATCCTAAAAACTGCGTCACACTCGCCTAAAGCATAGCCCACTTGATCACGCACGCTGGCTGCACGCGCTCTAGAAGCCCGTCCAAACGATTTTTTTTACATGTTAACTCGCGAATACGGCGGGTCACATAGGTTCGGTCTAAACTTTCAAACCCGTCTGGTTTTAACATGGGCGTCTATGGGAGGGGACCAGTTTTTTCAACGTTTTTGACAATATTAGTGCATCTACTGGTTCAAATCTCTTGAATTTTTAATGAGACGTGTATTGAAAGGTTTGATATTATCCTGTAAAATTTCAAGTCTTCAGCTATAATAGTTTTTTTTATAAAAAATAAAAATCATCACATAGTAGAGAAATTGAAGGGGCAAAATTCTCTACTACGTGATGATTTTTATTTTTTATAAAAAAAACTATTATAGCTGAAGACTTTAAATTTTACAGGATAATATCAAACCTTTCAATACACGTCTCATTAAAAATTCAAGAGATTTGAACCAGTAGATGCACTAATATTGTCAAAAACGTTGAAAAAACTGGTCCCCTCCCATAGAGGCCCATGTTAAAACCAGACGGGTTTGAATTTTAGACCGAACCTATGTTATTCTCATTTTTAGGGTCGATTGAGCGGGCTTCTATAGCGCGTGCAGCCAGCGTGATCAAGTGGGCTATGCCTAAAGGGAGTGAAGGGAACAGAGGCTAGGGAGTAAGGGAGCAAGCCCAAAACAAAATGTGAGGGAGGGAAGGATGCATTCCGTCTACAGATTTGAGGGGAAATAGGCCTGTAGCGGATGCGCTACTGAGCCTTCACAATCACACATAGCTAAGCTTATGTCCGGCTCCCCTTGCTCTCTAATCTTAAGTTTTTATAGTAAGACTTTTTTTAACCTTATAATAGATTAGTTGAACATGAGTGGGATAGGTGGCGTCTCATATTGCACCTTTGGTGAGCGCCCCCTATATTGAGCCAAGCCTATTGCTAGGGCTATATAAAGTCGGGTCAGCTGTGCATTAGAGTCAGAGTACAGTCTCATCTTGTTGCAGTCTGTTAAGCAGTCTGTTTCATTAGTCATCATGATAGTATCCTGATAGAGTGGCAGTTTATCTAGGATAGTTGTTGGTGTTAGTTGAGAGTTAGTTAGCTAGTGCGGTAGGCCCGTAGGCCGTATTCACCATCTAAGCTAAAGGCCCGTTCGCAAGCGCGCGAGAAGCTCAAGCTGAAAGCTGAAAGCTGAAACCGTACTCTAAATGCGATTCTCGCAATTCTACCAGCTGTTCTCAAGCGCGATGACGGCGCTATTGCGAGAGCGGATCATCACTTCTCGGCATCTCGCAACGATCTATCTCGGATAGATATTTTCTGAAATCAGCGTCAATTTTTCCCCCTTTTCACCCCCATTTAACGCGTAAACCAGAAACAAGCGCCTGCTAGCATAAAGTCTTTCGATTTGATTAAACAGTCTGTGATGGCGTCTTTAAAACAGAAAAAAGAAATGGAAATATTTTGCAACAGCTACCAATATATTTGAATTAAAATATAGGTACTAAATTCAAAACATGCTGCACATTTTTAAAGTTTTTGTTCAAGAATCATTTATCGCGGCTTATAAAATACCTAAGCCTTTGCTATGAAGCTAAAATCTTACCAAAGTACGAAAATATCCTTCTTATCGTTACATCCAAATGGGATGCACCCACCAACGTATTTTTATTTATAATTTAAGTTTTTTCTTTTATTAATAATGTTTTTTTTCTTTAATAAGAGCAATTTAATGACCCAAGCTCGTACTATTTCCGCATCCTCCTCCATTTTAATTTTCGAACAACTTCAGCTTCTTGCGACTCGCGAGGGACGATCTGCTTTTCTTGTGAACAAAAATATAGCAGCTGATTCCGACGGCAGAGAGCGTATGCGAGATACGGATCTGCGAGCGAGAAGACAGACTCGCTTCCACTCTCAGCTTCTCGCGCGCTTGCGAACGGGCCTTTAACCTGTTTAGATGTAGGGTAGATTGACCTTCTACGAGGCAATCCAGTGATATAGTCCGTAATGACTAGTCTTCGCGCGTTAACTCTCTCAGTTCGTGCCATCACTCCAGTAGACCTACTTTGGGACACAAATGGCTCTACTTCAACCCTAGTAAGTGATGCTTTATTAGCTACCTCCGAAAGGCACACCCCTAGTCTGGCGCTCTCACTTCCCATCCTATCACATACATTGTAAATAGCCATTATCATTTATTTTGTTATTTATTTATTTAATTATATTCTGTAACCCTACTAACCCCTGAACCTAATAAAAGAGTTCAAACATATCATTATTGGTTTTGAGCTCATTATTTCACTCTGTAACCTCGCTTTTACAGCGAATCAGTTACAGGCCTATTCGTCAATTCTATGCATTGTACAGGCGTTAGATAAGTGGCAATAAGTCGCAAGATGACTTGGTCCAATTAGCTAGCTAGCTGAACTAATTTTTTTTTTTTTTTTTTTTGGAGAGCTGTTTTGGTCTGTAGTTATGGGGGAGAGTTATCATCGCCTCGAATTTTTCAGGGTACCCGGGTGGTACCCGACACCCCTAAAAATATTTTTTCAGGGTGTCCTGTGAATTTTCTTGGGTGTCACAGGCTCCCTGGTACCCCCTATTTACAAGTCTGATTTGTGGTCATAAAATTTGTCGACTGATATATCCAAGTGTAACTATTCTTCATCCAAGGATTAACCTTCTACACACCAATTCTATGTAGCCAAAGGCAGGAACCAATCAGAAATCGTCCTCAAGGGCGGAGCTAGACCTAGTCTTTGATAAGCTTATTGGGTCAGTCAACTCCACCCCTCGACTATGGGAGCATCTGGTGCCGTTTTTTTATACTAAACCACAGTCACAGCTGAGACTCGCTTTAAAGGGATACTAGATTGGATGTCTCATGCTGTACTGGCCAAAACGCTATAGGCTTTGAAACTCACCTTGGCTTTTAGTTGCTTTATTTCATCATCTTTGCTTAAATGATCACAGTTACAATCATTCGCCTCCATTTCCTATAAACAAAGTCCAGTTTTTTGAAATTTAAAATTCCTGTGTAAACCACGGATAATTTCTCAAGTACCTCTTTAAGCGCCACCCTTTGAAGACTTATTAAACTCATTTCCGAAATGTCTGACTCTAAAGACGTAACTTTTCAAACTAGAACTATTTTATCAAATACAAACAAAATCTTTTACGAAAATCATTCCCCCAATGTTGCCAAATAAATTGAGAGGGAAGACAGAAAGGCTGTAAGTTATAGAATACTAAAATTGAATGCGAAAATTCAAAACCCATTCAGGTTGGGGCCAGTTTCGGTTTAAATTGTGTAGCAGTCACGGTAGCAGACGACGGTACAAGGGCGGCACGCTGCCAGCATTCCCTAATTTCCCTTTTGAAATTTTAAATAAAGTGCTTCAAAGAGAGAATTATTCAATTCTAAATATGAACTTTTCAAGGCGAATGAGCGCTATCAAGGAACAATAAAAATTGCAGACCTTGATTCTGCAGAAACGGTCTTTAACTGGTGGCCTCAAATACTTCTCCCATTTTCATTGCTCCATGGAAGCTCAATGAGTTAACTTGGAGGAGATAGTGGGCTGGAGTAAAATGTTGGTGGGACATGTGCGGCAATGAAAGTCTCCAGGAGTACCTTGCGGACGCAACTACCCTTCCATAGTTGATTATTAAGTTCTGCCGCGTAGCACCATTGTATTTGTATGAGAGTAGTTTCTATTTTTATGACATAATGGGCATCTTTGACGTTTTCGTACCGTATTACCCCATACCGAAACAGCGAGGATGCTCGGAGAACGTAGTTGCCATAGATGTGTTTATAGAGGCTACTTTATAGGTAAAGAGATGAAGTCTCCATCCCACTCTCTTCTCCAAGTAGGAAAGTCATAGCCCACTCGATCATACGCCCACGGGTGATTCTATTGATTCGAATGACCAGAAATTTCATTGAGACATGTGTTGCAATACATTATATTTTTACATAGCAGGGATAGAATTAATTTTAGAAGTAGGAATGGAGAACAGAGTAATGTGGGCGCGCGTCAAAGCCCCGGACCCCCTTCCCCGGGATGGGGGGTATGAAAGAAAAGTCGGGTCATAGAGATAGAGGCAAAACGGAATTACGTATTTTTCGACGCCCCCATCAGCAACGTCATCAAAACGTAGTTTAACTGAACCAATAGAATAATTTAAAATTTTCGTTACGTGTTGGAGGGAGGGGTCTATACTGGGCTATTAGTCGGACTGAAGTAAATACTAACCGTTCTCCATTCCTGCTTCTAAAATTGAATTTATCCCTGGCCATAGATTATACCAAAAGGTTTCGAAGTCTTAAAGTTGATAAATAAAAATTAATTTGCAATAACAAAACTGTAAACTCAATAGATAATTACTCACACAATATCTTCGTTAACACTGGTCTGATTTCTTGTGTGTTAAAATAACATAAAGATTATTATTATTATAGTACACCTACAGTCTAAAAATGTTCAAACATAAGAATTTTATTTGTCCAAATTACTTGCTAAACGAAGCTTAAATGTTACGGGTGTATAAGGCTTAATCGACTGTGCATAAATAACAAGCATACATGTAACGTAACATCAGAAGAAGTTCATTAATTTAATTACGAAATTTAATTTTTGCGTTATCAAGGTGTTTAACGCAATTTATTATTTTACTAATTCTGATTAAATACACTAGTCGAACGCGTACATATTCGTATAATTCAAAATACTCCACGTCATTAAACTGACTCCAAAATCACCTGATACAAAACATCCTTTTGAACTTTAAATTTTTCTTCATATTCAATAATTTCCGTGGGAAAATTTAAAGGTAAATAATCATCATCATTCTCCATAGAGTAATAAACCACATCATCAGATTCAAAATCATCCTCTTCGGTCATTGGTTGAAATTCTAGAGGGCCGGTAGGCCCTTCTAGATAAGATCCCACACCCTCCCGTAATGTTAAATGAAAATTCACAGATTTTCGCCGATTTTCCCATAGGAATAACATGGGGTTTTTGGTGCTCCTGTACATCGAATCATTTAAAAACTACATGGAAGTTAGCTTTCGGAATACTTTTAAATTAACAAGTAACTATTCAAGGTGTGCCTTTTTCAAGTTTCATCAAATTTAATTAAGTCTAAGTATGTTAATTTAATTAAAAATGTAAGTACCTCAAAAGATTATTCTACAGCAGACGACGCTAATTGTTCGTTACTCTACAGTAGACGACGCTTATTTGCCATTTCACCGCCTTGAAACTTTAACTTGATATTTTTCAATAAATATAACACTATATTTATTAAAAACTTCTCTGGCGGGTCTAATTTTCGTTTAATTATGTGTCTCGGTTGAAATTCTATACTTAAGATACCTTTTTAATTTATATTTTAGATGTTAGTTTCGACCAAGGCTTAAGTTGCCTTACTTAGGCCATGGATTTATAATAGAAGCTTACGCTTCATGGATATTTCCCTGTAGCCTTCAGTAAGGCATTTTGATTTTAAACACATTTATGTCACAAAAATTCGCGCGGGTGGGGACTGGGGGGCTGATGACGTAGAAATTGAGGCAAACTTTTTTCTTTTGGCGCGCGTGCACGCGCGCTATTCATAATTAGAACTCGATCACGTGAAAAACTTCAACCCCCCTCTGAATTTGCCTCAAATTGTACGTCACAAACGCGCGTGCCAGGCTGGTACTATTTCAGACGAGGAATAAATGTTGTGCGCGTTTTAAGGTGAGTGAAATATCCAGGAAGCGTAAGCTTCTATTATAAATCCATGCTTAGGCAGACTATTGAGTGAGTCTATGCAATGGGTGATTGTAAAAGCTGGAAGGATAGATGGATCAGTGTTGGAAATAAGGATATTTTTAAAACTGGACCTGTGGCCTAGGAATTTTAATTAAAATAACTGTCCACGGTGCCAATCACTGTAAACGTACAAGGGCAGTGCACGCAATGTCATGGATAATTGCAATCGTAAAGTGGACTGTAAAAGATACGGCTTTGATAGTTTAAAATAGTGGCAGGTTTGTTTTGAAGTTGACTATATAGCTCGGGTTCTAAAACGAATTGTGAGCCGTATCATATAAGAATTAGTAGAAGTGTAGAACCATTTTTAACCTCGTCCTAGAAGTGAAAAATTTCGCATTTCAGGCAAATATTATTTTATAATAGATTAATACAAATAAAGACTGAAGGAACAGATATTATATAAAAAGGACTTGGTTTGCCCAAGCCTAAAAAACAAAACGATAAGAGTTTTTTCCAGTTGACTGAAGCGCGGATATTTTATTTTTCTATATAATTTTAAAGACAATCTGTATTTTACTACTCTTTAATTCAATCTCCTGATTTTACTGGTAATGGATTTATTTCCTATAAATTAATTGAAATAAAATATTACTTATCTCAGATTTTTCATGATAAAATTTTTACGAAAATGGAATTGTTGTTGAAAAATCTGAGATAAGATATTTTATTTCAATTAATTTATAGGAAATAAATCCATTACCAGTAAAATCAGGAGATTGAATTAAAGAGTAGTAAAATACAGATTGTCTTTAAAATTATATAGAAAAATAAAATATCCGCGCTTCAGTCAACTGGAAAAAACTCTTATCGTTTTGTTTTTTAGGCTTGGGCAAACCAAGTCCTTTTTATATAATTTCATCATGACGTAATCACGACCGCGAGTGAAGTAAAACGCCGCACTTATAACGACGAACAATATAAACAATCCAAGGTTCTTTTTCTTAACCCTAATTATCATTTTAAACATAATTTCTGTCTCAATCATTGACTATAATTAAAACACGTGATTAACGAATCGACTAGTGACGTATTTCCGTCAGCCATGCTGAGTGGTTCGAGGCCATGGTGGGAAATAAGGATTTTTTTAAAACTGGACATTGGGCCAGCGACCCCCCTGGCCTGGAATAAATAAACTGGTCCATGACCATTGACCAGGGCGCGGCGTTTGCTAAACTAAAGAAGTGGGTAATTGAAATAGTTGAGAGATAATGGTAGGACTCTGGCTACCCTTGAATTTTCTTAGTGGTCCCGTGGACCACTGACCCCCCTCCGATTTAATTTTTAAACTAGTGCAGGCAATTTTTAAACTGGTCATTTGCCCTGTGCCACCGGCGCCCACCGCCTTATTTCCCACGCTGTTCGAGGCTGAATGTGGGCCTAATCAAATATAAATAGTTTTTCACCAGTGTGAATGCGTTGATGTCTGATCAAACCATTCTTCGTCGTACTTGCATAGACACACTGATCACATTTGAAGGGTTTGTCACCACTGTGAATGAGTTGATGTGTGATCAAATTAATTTTCTGCGTGAAGGCATAATCACACTGATCACATTTGAAGGGTTTGTCACCACTGTGAATGCGTTGATGTCTGATCAAACCATTCTTCGTCGTACTTGCATAGCCACACTGATCACATTTGAAGGGTTTGTCACCACTGTGAATGAGTTGATGTGTGATCAAATTAATTTTCTGCGTGAAGGCATAATCACACTGATCACATTTGAAGGGTTTGTCACCACTGTGAATGCGTTGATGTCTGATCAAACCATTCTTCGTCGTACTTGCATAGCCACACTGATCACATTTGAAGGGTTTGTCACCACTGTGAATGAGTTGATGTGTGATCAAATTAATTTTCTGCGTGAAGGCATAATCACACTGATCGCATTTAAAGGGTTTTTCACCAGTGTGAATGCATTGATGTCTGATCAAATCATCATTCCGCGCACCTGCATAGTCACACTGATCACATTTGAAGGGTTTGTCACCACTGTGAATGCGTTGATGTCTGATCAAACCATTCTTTGTCGTACTTGCATAGTCACACTGATCACATTTGAAAGGTTTGTCACCACTGTGAATGAGTTGATGTGTGATCAAATTAATTTTCTGCGTGAAGGCATAATCACACAGATCACATTTGAAGGGTCTTTCGCCGCTGTGAATGCGTTTGTGTTTGATCAAATTACTCTTGTTCTTGTTACCATAGTCACACTGTTCACACTTGAAAGGTGTTTCACCACTGTGAATGCGTTGATGTCTGATCAAATCATCCTTCCACGCACTTGCATAGCCACACTGATCACATTTGAAGCGTTTTTCTTTGATATCCCTTCGAATGCCAAGTTCAAGCTCCCTTTCATTTTCAGGTGAACATTTGTATGGAGTTGAACATTTTTTCTTGGATTTTCCTACAGAAAGGAAATAGATTAAAATCTCATACGATATCAAACAACTCGCATCACAAACATTTCAATGTTCAAAGGCAATTGATATAACAGTTTATGCTTAGGCTTAAGGTCGAGCTAAAGCCAACTTGGGAAGGGGGGAGGGGTTTTTCATATGCGTTTAGTTTCTGCTCATTTCCAAGCAAGTGTTTCAAATAAAAAATTTCAAGACTTTACAAACCGAAAGACAACATTTCAAAGATTACAACAAAATTGTGAAAAACTTATATTTTTGAAATTACATCAAGTTAAATGACATTAAATTTAAAGTTACTAATTCCAATATATCTTGTCTTTCCGTCGTTTAAATTGCATAAAATTTTGCATACACGCGCATTTACACCTACGCTAGTGGTTAATCGAGACACTTTTGCAAAATGTTGAGAACGTGGAAGATTCAAACTTGATCCCACGTTAGACACTTGTGTAATACAGAATGCAAACTTGCCCATAATAAACGTGTCTTATAAAATATACGTGACAATATAGACAGCCATATTCTGCCATTAAACCTCTGTAGGTGCATGATAACACCTACTAAGAAGTGAAAAAACACAACCATGAATTCAACGGTAAAGTTAAGCTTAGCGACAATCTTGCTGTCTCTCCTGTTTCTGCTGAAATTAACTAGCACAAGAAGTGATGACGAAGTTAAAGTAAGAAAAGGAGCAAATTATGATTAATCAATTATTATGGTAAAAATATCATTCTTTAAGAGCGAAGATATAATTACTGATATACCATTTGTCATATTAAATATTGTTAATTATACTTTAAAAAAAGGGTTACACTAAATATTGTCGTGAAGGTTTCATAAATAACTAACACAAACATCGTATTACTACCAGCTTAGGTAGGCTTGTTACATTCCACAATTTTGTAAAACCGTGTAGCCTGCCCTGTGACTATTCCGTCACGAATCACGATAGGTTTTTTAAATTTTATAATTTTTCTATGAACGAAAACATTTTGTTAGTGAGCAACTACTACAGTTGTCAAAAACAGTAATATGTGAAACTAAAATGAAAACACGTTGCGAATTAACACATTTTGAAATGGTTCTTTCCAAGCAGGGTTCGTACGAAATTTTTACATTCAAAATCCCTGACTTTTCCAGGTTATCCCTGACCAAATTTTCGCAATATCCCTGACCATTTTAAGGTATTTACCAGAGCCCACTTTTCACACCTGGCTCATATTTAGCATTGCTCGAAGCATGGTTTGATATACCAAACGAAATCCCTGACATATCCCTGACTTTTTAGGAAAATGTTTTAAATCCCTGACTTTTTCCGCTATTTTCCATATCCCTGACTTATCCAGGTTTTCAAGGTTATCCAGGTGCCGTACGAACCCTGCCAAGTTTTAAATTAGTGAGTATGCTTAACTACAATCCATTTTATTATCCATGTGATTATAACGTCGATGTCTGGTCAAATTACTCTTTTGCGTGAATCCATAATCACACTGATCACATATGAAGGGTTTTTTCAACGCTATGAATGCGTTGATGTTTGATCAAACTAATCTTCTGTGCACATTTATAGTCACACCGAGCACATTTGAAGGGTTTTTCGCCGCTATGAATGCGTCGATGTCTGATCAAACTAATCTTCTGCGTGCTGCCATAATCACACTGATCACATATGAAGGGTTTTTCGCCGCTATGAATTCGTTGATGTATGATCAAATGAACCTTCTGCGTACCTTTATAGTCACACCGATCACATTTGAAGGGTTTTTTTACAATTGTGAATATGTTGATGTCTGGTCAAATTACTCTTCCGCGCACTTGCGTAGTCACACTGATCACATTTGAAGGGTTTTTCACCACTGTGAATTCGTTGATGGATGATCAAATTAATCTTCCACGCACTTGCATAGTCACACTGATCACATTTAAAGGGTTTGTCAACACTGTGAATTCGTTGATGCCTGATCAAACCATCCTTCCGCGTACTTACATAGTCACACTGATCACATTTGAAGGGTTTTTCACCACTGTGAATGAGTTGATGGCTGATCAAAGCATTCTTCTGCATGCACGCATAATCACACTGATCGCATTTGAAGAATTTTTCACCACTGTGAATGCGTTGATGTTTGTTCAAATTACTCTTGTTCTTGCACGCATAGTCACACTGATCACATTTGAAGGGTTTTTCACCACTGTGAATGCGTTGATGACAGATCAAATCAGTCTTCCGCGTACATTCAAAGTCACACTGATCACATTTGAAGGGTTTTTCACCACTGTGAATGCATAGATGTCTGATCAAATCAGTCTTCCGCGTACTTGCAAAGTCACACTGATCACATTTGAAGCGTTTTTCTTTAGTATCCTTCCGAATGTGACCACGTTCAAGCTCCCTTTTATTTTCAGGTGAATATTTGTATCGAGTTGAACATTTTTTCTTGGATTTTCCTACAGAAAGGAAACAAATTAATACTTCATTTGATATCAACTCGCGTCACAAACATTTTGATGTTCAAAGGCAATTGATATAACAGGTTATGCTTAGGCTTAAAAAAACACAAAGGCAAACAAAACAAGTTCAGAAACAATAATCGATGTCCGAGTCGAAACAGCGGTTTCCAAAGGTTTGACCTTACCAAACCTAATACATGCGTTGAGAACGTGGAAGATTCAAACTTGATCCCTCGTAAGACACTCGCGTAATACAGAATGCAAACTTCCCCATAATAAACGTACAATAAAATATACGTGACAATATGAACAGCCATATTCTGCCATTAAACCTCTGTAGGTGCATAACACCTACAAACTAGTGAAAAAACACAAGTACGAATTCAAGGGTAAAGTTAAGCTTAGCGACAATTTTGATGATTCCTAACCTAATATATGCTTTGAAATTGTGGAAACTTCAAAAAAAAAAAAAAAACATTCTATGGTAATAAAAATAGACTTAAAAACAGATTCTATATTATTTGTTTGAATGATATTCCACGTGAACCTAGGAGGTGCACAAACCTATGACGGTTGAATATATTTGCAGTGATGTCACCGGGTTCGATCAAGGAGCGGGAATGGAAGCTTTCCCCCTAATTCGATTTATTAAACTTATAGAACCATCTGAGTCTATATTTAGAGACAACGCACAGTCTGCTTTATGCCTTAGTGTGAATTTTAATTTCGATCCGGCCCGAGCCGTTAATCTTTGCAGACGATTGTAATTAAACATTAATGTGCATTGCGCATTACATTATCTAAAGAAACTTTGTTAAACAGTCCGATATGTACCTATCCTATGAATGTGTTTATGTGCAATCAAGCTACTCTTCCGAGTGCTTCCAAAGTAACACTGATCACATTTGAATGGTTTTTCTCCACTGTGAATGCGTTGATGACAGATCAAATGATTCTTCATCGTGCTGGCCTAATCACACTGATCACATTTGAATGGTTTTTCACCACGGTGAATGCGTTGATGGACGTTCAAATGACAGCTCTGTGAGCTGGCATAGTCGCACTGATCACATTTGAAGGGTTTTTCACCGCTATGAATGCATTGATGTGCGATTAAAGTACACTTACGGGCAGTAGCATAGTCACACTGATCACATTTGAAGGGTTTTTCACCACTGTGAATGCGCTGATGGACGTTCAAATCGTTACCAATTTCCAATTAATTCTGGCACCCCCTCTCTATTGCCAAAGTATTTTGGGCCAAAATAAGCACCAGTGATGATAAGATAAGAGTGAAGATCCTTGGGAAAGGGATCATTTTAAGGGTTTGTGTCATTATTCAAGTGCTACAGTTCAAATTATGGAGAATCTTAAAAATAACATAAAAAGTGTGAACGTTTCGTCCAACACATTTAAATATGTTACAACCACAACGACTGAAAATTAGCATAGATTAGCGGCTTTTTGCCCAAGATTAGTTTTCATCTAACTTTAAAGCGGAATTTTTCGGCCTGATTTTCCGGCAGGGAGTCTGTGTCTCCCACATTCGCGATTTTTGGAAGATGAAAGCCTAACAAGGTCGATCTCATAGCAGTTAAATCATGTTGGTGTCTGATCAAAGAACCGTTCTCAGAGCTAGTATGGTCACACTGATCAAGTTTGAAGCGTATTTCTTCAGTACCATGTGACGTTCAAGATCACTGTTATATTCAGGAGAATTGTAACAGGCAGTCTTGGACATAGGCACAAGCGCGCACTTTAGTTACAAAAAATAATCTTCCGAGGGAATAAAATATCGCTCGGGATAAAATAGTTAAAAGTTTAGAAATTTTATTAACATGTCTTTCTATATCGAAGTCTCAAGAAGAAGTGTTTTTTTATCCCCTCTCAGCCAGCTCTCTTCTTTTTCACCTGGGTCCCAAACCCAAAAAGGGTTTTTCTCCTACGTCATTATTATAGGGCAAAAAAGTAGTAAACATGTTTATCAAGAGAGCTGTCCGCTTACAGAGGAAAAATACTGGAAAGAGGAATTTTGGGTATAGGGTGGAAAATTACTCATTACAACTCCCCCTCCCTGAAATTGATTATAACTTGAAAGAATCAATAATGACCAATAAAGCGTCAATAAACAAAATCACAGTGTCTAGAACAAAATTATAACATAGCCAAAGAGGAACGCGTACAGAATGTAGGAACGCCTAAAATAAGAATAATAAAAAAAAATACAGCATGTAGTAACGCGTACAATAAGAAAAAAAAATTACAGCATTGAGTAACGCGAACACAAAAAAAAATGACAGTATCTAGTAACGCGTAAAATAAATTTTTTTTTTACAGTATAAAGGAATACAAAGTTATCCAAACAATGAAAACATTTTAAAACAAGTAATTACAATAATAATAATAGTCATAGACAAAATTTAACATACTTTTTAATTGGGATATCGTTTAATTGGTTTGGTTAAGCGTTTTGGACGCAGTGGGGGTGAAACAGGATCATTAGTTTTTACGTCATTGGACACATGAGAACGATGAGCTCTAGACCTAACGCCTTGAGATTCACTGTTAAGCCTCGTTGTAGCGCATGGGGCGGGACTTAAAGTTCTAGCGGGGGTTCGTGTATCCGATTCGGAACTAGTAGAATAATTACGCTCACGATAAGGCTTGAGGTGAGAAACGTGATGGGTACCTACATCTAAAATTTTCCCATCCCGTTTACCAACTAGGACATAATCCAGTTCGGAAATGATTTTCTGAATAGTAAATGGCCCTTCCCACTTCGGGCCCAACTTCTTTGTAAACCGCTCGCTTTTATTTGACAAGTGGTGCGTTTTCAACCATACTTTATCGCCAACGTCATAAGTAATATGGCGATGACCCTTATCGTACGCGTGTTTTTGTGTGTCGTGAGCCTTGGCGCGAGCAGACAGGACGTTTTCATTGATCACCGCGACCTTTTCTTTTAATTCGTCAACGTATTGGGCTATAGGAGTGGGTTCTGTATTGTCAGATTTCGCTAAGACGCGCTGCAAAGGAAGACTCATCTCTCTGCCAGTAAGCATGAAATGCGGACTATAACCAGTTGAAGCATTAACAGAGGAGCGGATAGCTAAAGCGAATTGGGGTAAATTAGCGTCCCAGGTTTGGTGAGCGTCACCAACGTACGAAGCTATCATAGTCTTAATAGTGCGATTAGCAGTCTCAGTAAAGTTGCTTTGCGGGTGATAAGGTGTGGTGTTATTAATTTTGACACCCCAATCACCACAAGCAGCGATGAACTGTTTGGAGTTGAACTGCTTGCCATTGTCTACTATTAAAAGACGCGGTACGCCATAACGCGTATAGATTTCATCCGAAAGCTTTCGGGCAATAACACTAGACGTTCCCGCTCTCAAGGCAAACAATTCAACATACTTGGAAAAGTGATCTACCACCACCAACAAACAAGTATTGCGCTTTGTACTTGTTGGTAATGGACCCATCAAATCCGCGCCAATGACTTCCCAAGGGCTAGTGGGTATGATCGTGGACAAAAGACCAGAAGGTTTAGTGTTGCTAATCTTATATTTCTTATATTTCTGGCAGGTTTCGCAAGAATTTACATAAGCCTTGCAGTCAGAAGCCATATCATCCCAATACGCCGTGTTACGCAAGCGATAGAGGGTTTTTTCATAACCCAAATGACCTGCTGTTGGGTGATCATGTAATTCATACAACACCGCAGGACGAAAAGTACGGGGTATAACGGGTCTCCACGCGATGGGTTCCGCAATTCGCGCCATATGTTTGCATGGGCGACTTTCAAGCAACCTATACAATACGCCCTCGTCAGCTAAGCAATAGCGATTGGATTTGGCCTTAATTTTACGTGCTAGTTTTACTTGCGGAGGCAGAGCTCCGTTGGCTAGATAGGTTTTCATTGCCTTTAATTTAGGGTCTTGGTCCTGCGCACTGGTCAAGGCCTTGAGGTCCCTCAGAAGGTCAACCTGAGTAGTAGATGAGTGGGCAAGGGAAACCACGCTGATGTTTACAGGGCTAGATTGGGAAGGGCTAATGCAGCTAGAAATTTCGTCAAATCGCTCTGAATTTGTGAGATGGTCGTCAGTCGTTTGGGTAGGGTTGCGTGAAAGCGCGTCTGCAACTATGTTTTCGCTACCTTTTCTATGAATGACAGTGAAATTGAACTCTTGGAGTTCAACTGCCCAACGAGTGAGTTTTGACGTTGAATTTCGCATCTTTGCTAACCATTGCAAAGCGCTGTTATCCGTGATTAGGGTAAACTTCACGCAATCTATATAATGCCTATACTTGTTACATGCCCAGACAACCGCCAAAAGCTCGCGCTCTGTAGCGTGATACCGCGTTTCTGCGTCCTTGAGTTTTTTGCTACCAAAGGAAATTACTTGCTGCCGACCGTCCTGGGTTAATTGATATAAAACACATCCAAGACCAGTTAAGCTAGCATCAGTTCGCAGAACAAAAGGCAAAGAGTAGTCCGGATAGGCAAGAATTGGCGGCTCCAATAGACATGTCTTTAGGGAATCGAAACTTGTTTGACATTCCGGAGACCATTTGATTTTTGCGTTCTTTGTAGTTTTTGTTAGGTTGGTTAATGGCAAAGCGAGATCAGAGAAGTCTTCTATAAACTCACGATACCAACCTACTAAACCAAGAAACGAGCGAACCTCTTTGACATTCGTCGGAGTGGGATAATCCATGATCGCTAGATTCTTGGATGGCACGGTAGAAATACCTTGTTGGCTAACCTTAAAACCTAAGTACAAGACTTCGAGCTGGAGGAAATAGCATTTAGAGCGTTTGCATGTAAGACCAGTCTCCCGCAATCTTTGGAAAATAGCGTGTAAGTCAACATAATGGTCGCTAAGACTACGTGACTTAACTAAAAGATCATCGAAATATAATTCGATGTTTATGGTTAACATATCGCGAAAGATATGCTCCATGCAACGCTGAACATTAAACTCGAAAAGTCCGAAATGAGTGACAAAAGCTGTATACTTTTTACTAGATTCCTCCAATTCGATTTGCCAAAAACCATCTTTCAGATCGAGAACTGAAAAATATTTGCTTCCTAATAATCGGTCCAGCTGTGGCCGTATCAGGGGAATCGGGTAAACGTCGGGAATGGTCATGCTATTCAGTTTTATGAAATCCCCACAACCCCTAAAACCTGTAATTTCGCCCATGTTGTTTTTCTTTGCAATGAGCAGAAATGGAGACGAATAAGGAGAGCTACTAGGACGGATAATACCATTGGAAAGCATTTGGTCTATCATAGGTTTTAGTATCTCACGTTTCTGTGGGGATAGAGGGTAAGGGCGAGATTTAAAAGGGACATCAGAAGACAGCTTGATCACATGTTTCACAACGTTGGTTCGCCCAGCTTTGTCTGAGAAAACATCAGAGTAATCGCTAACTAAAAGGTCAATTTTTGCTAGAACTTCAATTTCTTCTGGTGTCCGTAAGGGTTCGCTAGCTGGAAGGACCTTGGGTTGGTCATTAACACTAACAGTTGTGCTAGCTTCACAAACAAGGGGTGGATCCTGATCTACAGCTCCACAATAGCGAGATCCAAATGAGGTATCGTCTGAAACTAAGGGGTATTCTTGAGTTTCATCCCCGAACACGAACTTAAGAGAGTGGGGTTTACCAAGAGAACGTCAGACTCTGTATCATCAGCTACCATAAATTTCCACTGCCAAGTCTTATCGTGAATACGCACGAGGAAGGTGGTCTGTCCCAAGATTTGGAACTTGGACTTATTGGCGGCTCCGACATCTAAACCAGTGTACTCAATAAGGGTCTGTTTATTGCTTTTCGCGGCTTCATAAACTTTACTAGATATGAGGGATAAATCAGCCCCATTGTCAATAACAGCAGAGCCCACCCAAGCTCCTATTGTAACGGGAACTTTCGGACGTGCGTGGTTTTGCGAATTACAACAGCTAATAGTGGCTCGATCAAGGTCGAATCGCTGTTCTTTTTCTACCAAATTAGAAACCTCCAGTTCAGTTAGTTCTTCCCAGAGCCCCGAGTCTCCCTCAAGCTCATCTCGTGTCGCAATCAGGGGTTCGTTTAGGGAATGGCTAACAAAAGATGCAGCGGGTGTTTTTTGAGGTTTGTCGCCCTGAGATTGGGCATTGCCCTTACGCCTAGTTTTGCGGCAAACAGAAGATGTATGTCCTGGCTTCTGGCATTTACTGCAATGGCGCGGATTGCCAGAAGGGTTAGCTATAGAACTAGAGCTATCGTTCTGGGTATTTTGAATAGAAGGGGCTTGTTTGCTATTTTGGGAGGAGCTTTCCTTAGTAGACTTTGTCCAGTTGGAATTTAAGCGAGTATTATTGCGATATTGACCCAAATTTGGTGTTGGGTTATTGCGAAATTGAGAATCATATCTCTTACATTGTTCTAATAAGTATTCGGCTTCTTGGGCCGCCTCCTGGACGTCTGTTAAGGAATGCTCTAATGGTAAACGCATATCCCTTAAAAGGTGTGGATTTAATCCATTTAAGACTCTATCCGCGATATCATTAGAATTCATATAGGGGTCTAGCTGTCTACAAAGACGTTCGATTTCAAGAACGTAGTCTAAAACGCGTTCATGGGGCTTTTGTTTTCTCTCGTTAATTCTAGAGTCAATATGCCGTTTAAAATCTCGTCCCATAAAAGCCCTACAAAATTTACCGCGAAATTCATGCCCCTCGTGGACGGAATCTCGTTCTCGATCCCACCAAAGGCCAGAATTTCCTTCTAACATAATGGTCATGTAACCCAGGATACTCTCCCTAGAAATTTGCTTAACACGCATATAGCGTTCTACTTCATCTAGAAATCTTAAGGGATCACGCGTATTTGACCCGAATTTGGGTACTGCTATTTGGACGTCCCTTAGAGCAGCTGCATCCAATGTACTATGGGATACTGAGTCTCTATTATTGGCAAGGGAATCGGACTCTCGTCTACGCCTATCTCTTTGGTCAGGAAACTGAATAGGGTTTTCAGGGTTTACAACATCCCACCTGCGATTATTCGGCGAATTACTGGCGCGAGGAGAAACTCCGTACTCGGCTGGCAAGGAGCGGGTAGGTCCTGCCGCCTGAGCGTCAAGAAGACGCTGCATCATCTCGGCCTGTTTTTGTTGGGCATCCATAAGGGATTGGATAGTTGAATTAAGAGCCCGATATTCCCGGACACTAACAGTTATTTCCTCGGTATCAGACATTTTTACACAAATTTAAATAGGGAAAACCAGGACTAATAAAATAAAATTTTAAGGAAGTTATTTCACTCTTACTGCGATCTTCACGGGTGAATTCTTGAAGGTTTGCGATAATAGAAGTATAGTTCAGTCACAGTTCTTCTAATTCATTAAGCACTTTATAATCCTATTGGTTTGAGGCCACGGGCCCTGCGGTTGAAAAGCGTCATTGGCCGATTTTCGGGAACGGAAAGCGTCGTTGGCCGATTTTCGGGAACGGAAAGCGTCGTTGGCCGATTTTTGGGAACGGAAAGCGTCGTAGGCCGATTTTCGGGAACGGAAAGCGTCGTTATTTGATCGTCGGGAACGGAAAGCGTCGTTATTCGATCGTCGGAAACGGAAAGCGTCGTTATTCGATCGTCGGGAACGGAAAGCGTCGTTATTCGATCGTCGGGAACGGAAAGCGTCGTTATTCGATCGTCGGGAACGGAAAGCGTCGTTAGTCGATCGTCGGAACGGAAATCGTCGTTCGCCGGAATGGGAAACTTCGTTAGGCGGAACGGAAAGCGTTGTTCGCCGGAACGGGAAACTTCGTTAGGCGGAACGGAAAGCGTCGTTCGCCGGAACGGGAAACTTCGTTAGGCGGAACGGAAAGCGTCGTTCGCCGGAACGGGAAACTTCGTTAGGCGGAACGGAAAGCGTCGTCCGCCGGAACGGGAAACTTTGTTAGGCGGAACGGAAAACGTCGTTCGCCGGAACGGGAGCGTCGGTTCTTCTTCCTGGAGTCATCTGTAGACTTCGGGTTAAGGGTATCTTCGGAGTAGGCACACACGTCGGTATATTATGGCCTGCCCGGCGCCTCCACCATTTTGTAACAGGCAGTCTTGGACATAGGCACAAGCGCGCACTTTAGTTACAAAAAATAATCTTCCGAGGGAATAAAATATCGCTCGGGATAAAATAGTTAAAAGTTTAGAAATTTTATTAACATGTCTTTCTCCATCGAAGTCTCAAGAAGAAGTGTTTTTTTATCCCCTCTCAGCCAGCTCTCTTCTTTTTCACCTGGGTCCCAAACCCAAAAAGGGTTTTTCTCCTACGTCATTATTATAGGGCAAAAAAGTAGTAAACATGTTTATCAAGAGAGCTGTCCGCTTACAGAGGAAAAATACTGGAAAGAGGAATTTTGGGTATAGGGTGGAAAATTACTCATTACAGTATATTTGCAAAGAGTTGAACGCTGCTTCTCGGATTTTACTTCAGAAAGCAAGCAAATTGAAATTTGTCACACTTTGAATCAAACTGTTCAATAGCACTTGATAAAACCGGTCATGCCGAGTACTAAAATTACACCAAGTTAAAGAAAACACAAGTTCGGAAAACAAAATTAATACCGCTCCGAATCGAGATGACTATCTCCGAAGATTTTACCCATCTGAGAGTGGAAACTAATGGTTATTAATTATTAAGAAAATATTTAAGGTTTTAGTCTATTGCAATATATATATGTTTATAAAATATATTGGAAGGGAAAATGATGACTGCCATTATTAAAAGACTTTATAATGTCCTCTCTTCTGGTTTGTTTCTAGGTGATCGAGTTTAAATGCAAAGAACTGCAATTCGTTAAAACGCAACTCCAAATTAAGCACTTGGACTGGCGTTACCCTTTTGAGCAGAATATGATGGTGGAGAAAGTGGAAAATTTTCGATAAGTCGGATATCATAATTTTAGGATATGATGGCCACTTCTCCGAGGAAGGTAGTCACTCAGTGTAAGCGGTGTATGTGACAAAATCGCGATTTACTTATTGCAACGATTGAGTCAGAAGAAAAGAAATCGTCTTGGATAGTTAGCAACGACTTTAACATTATTTTTCCGAAAAGCTCAACCCAAATCTCAAGGATGTTTACCTTAACACCATTTTCTCTTTAAAATCCTTGTTTCCCCATACATTAAGTAATTTTCAATGCATTACAAATGGTGTCCATTACATTTTCAATAATAGATAGTTTCATATTTCATTATCAGTAAGACCAAAAGCGGTAAGGCTTCACACACAAAGTATGCATCTTGGGCCATAGGTGTTATTATTGTTATTGTTGAAGGGGGTGGCGCGTCGCCGCGCCGAGCACCGATACCAAGGGTATATTGTGCGCCCCGAGCTTGTTAGACTACGAAGAGTCCTGTCGCCTCGATGAATCGGAGAATCCGATTGGCCGAGACAGTAGAGAACTGGTGAGGTTCCATAGTATGCATGTCGAAATGCTCGAACCTCATGGCCGCGAGGTAGTCGCAGCTACAGAGGATATGGGAGGAGGTTTCCTCTACCTCCCGGCAGAACCTACAGAGTGGGTCATCAACGATGCCCAATAAGTGCAGGTGTCTATTCAGCCGGCAGTGTCCAGTGAGGAGACTGGTGACCAGCCTAATTTTGTTTTTGGTGAGGGCAAGCAGTTCCTTTGCCCTAGTGATAGAAGGACCCGGGACAAACTCCTTGGCCTGTCTCTGTCCATCCATGTCAAGCCAGAGCTGCAGTTGAAGTGCAGACATCCGGCAGTGAATCCTATGGCGAATGATGCCATGGGGGATGGGAACCGCAGGCTCTGGTCCGAAGAACTTCGCCTCAGCCCCCCTTTTGGCATACATATCAGCCCTCTCATTGCCCAGGTATCCGCAGTGCCCTGGCACCCACAGCAATTGAACCTTGTTGCGGGCAGCCAAAGAGCCCAGCAGATCCAGACAGCTGAGCACCAGTCTGGAATCGACAAGGCACTGATTCAGCGCCTTGAGGTGGGCCATAGGTGAGCTACACGATATATTCGCAACGCCTCGTATAGAACCTCCTAGCACGCGAAGGACAATTATTCGGTGACGCGGTTCCTTCGACACTACCTCAAGAACCGATTAACCACTTACAAATATTCGATAACTGCTAAAGTTCTCTTAAATATTCTTTAGATGAAATTATTCACAGTTTCAAAGACCATTGGGAGTAAAGCACTAAGGTCTTATCAATCTGAGCAACGTTTGCTTGGGCTCCTTAAGACACCAAGGACGGCCGGGTACCTGCATTTTTAAAAGGGAATTTTGTCTCGTCCGGTGGCCACGGAGCTCAGTCTGAACCGCTGAATTTAAGTACCCAAGTTTTGAGCTTAATATTATTCGCAGGGACAATTTTCCGTTTAAATTTAAAGTTAAAAACGTATTAATTTAAATGAGACAAAATTTTTAGAAACTTAAGATTTAACATGCTAAAGATTGAGGATGAGGTTGAAAAATCCCAGGGAAGACAGAAAGTAATCAGGGTTAGAAAGGACGGGGTTAAAAAACCTGTTAGGGGAACTACCACTAGAAAATTTCGAAACATCCTCTGTTTTTGGTGAGGTTTCTACCGTAAGTGGCTCAATTTTGACGATTTTTGAGTCTTATGTTCCAGTCCCGAAAATCGTTGCTGACCCTAAGCGTGAAATGACTTACCAATTCCCGAACTGGCAGAAGTTGTATTACTTTCGGAACTACTTGACGAGCTACTTTCGGGTGTATTGGAGCCGGACACTGAAGTATTATTTTCAACTTCAATCGGTTCTTTTGCTAAATCGCTTGGCAAGCACAGTTTCACAGTTTCATTTTGTCTATTATCAGTTTTCTTTGAATCGGTCGAGGTGTTTTTGGACTGGTTATCATCAAGATTCTCCTCAAGGGCTTCTTCCTGAGAATCGCTTTCCTTATTTGCGTCAATCGACGACAATTCCCCATGTTTTTCAAGGCACAATTTCTTGGATCGAGTTGCTATTCTCTCATTTCCTCTCTTGGCCGAAGAAATTCGTGATTTGGGATAAGAATTGTTAACGCTAAGATTGTTCTCGGGAGGCGAATCTGTCCTTGGGACAGGAGACATTTCGAACTGCGCTTCGCCCTCAAGGTTAAGTAAAGGAACACCGTCACGGCATTTGAGTTTAGGAATACATAGTTTCATAATTCGCGTTGTAAAACGCGCATTTTTTGAGGTAGTTTTAGTTTGGGACGTGTCTCCTTTGCCAATCTCCGCGTCACATTCAGGTGATTCTTCCTTAATGTCTTCTTCAGTCAGCGTGCCTTCAATATTGCAAGCACCTTCGGCTTTTACCAACGAACCTTGATGATCAAAACGAAAAAATAACCCTAATAGTTTCATCAAACTGGAACTACATCAGGTTGCGTGTCAGAATTACGATAATGTGACACCATACCTATCCCAAATTGCTCGAGGTTCGTGGCTTCCACTTTAAGCGGACTTTGGTAAATGTTGTTGGTAATCTCAGCTGGTATACTTTGCGAACTATCCAAATAAGAAATCGTCAAAACTGATATAGCAACAGCAATAAAACTCATTTTATCAGAAGGGGATAATAGAAAAAGGATGACACTCTTTAGTTATACTAGTAACATGATTCTTCCCAGGCGAAGGACCCCTTTTTGAACATTTGCTTTCCTGCTCAACAAACTTCAGATGGGCATCGCAACGTGGGGTGAATTCTATAACTGTTTGGTATTTGCTAAATCCCTGCACAAACCTTGATTGTCTTGACGTGGGACAAAAATGACCACAAGCGCATGCGCCTTGGCAAATAGTTAAGCACTAATAGAGTAATGATGAGGGAACTATTTAACGCGTGTGATTTGGTTTAATAGTAACCTTGCTCCAAATATAAAATGATATGTTGGGAAGAATCATGTTACAATTACCCCACTTCTCCCTCGAAGCATTATATACTTCTGATTTTATTCACGATTCTCAGGGCAAGGCTTAACGAATCAAGTTTTATGGGCGCGAATTAGTCAGTCAAATAAAATATTATACTTGAGCTTAAACTTAACCATAGCCGAGTTTAAACAAATGACACTAGATGCTCCCGTAGTCGAGGGGTGGAGCTGACAGCCCCGCTTAGCTTAGCATAAGCAAAAGCTAGTTTTAGCTCCGCCCTCGTGGACAAGTTCTCATTGGTTTTTTGCTTTACATACCTTTGTATTTGTTCTTCTGTTTGTTGATTTATCAGAACAGGATGAGATAATTCCTGTTCATTCAGTCCTAAATCATTTTCAACAGGTTCTGATTTCACGCGTTCAATGTCGGCTCTTTCGTGTATTCCATTTTCCTCCTACGTTATAAACAAATAACAATAATTGAACTAATACTTTTAACCCGATTCTCTTTCACATCGACAATGAAAATGAAGAATGTTACAAACCATCAGATCCTTGATTTCGCTTTCCAACTCCTTAATGACCCCATTGAGCCGCTCAATTTCGTCCAGTTTCTCATTTATCGCAAATAAAATTGTCATTCTCACTTCTTTCATGTTTGATATTAAACCATTACACTGAAAAAAATAGACTGCATTACAAAATAGGACTTTCTTATACGCAGAATGTCTTTTAAAGTGTCCAGAAAGAAAACAGAGGAACCAGTGACGTCAACAAAGGGGGGATCAGAAGGGGTTTTTTCGTCAAGGGCGCCACCAGAGGTTTGGGCATGGATTAACTAATGCTAGGGAAAGTTCGTTCCCCCAAAAAGATAAGGCATGCATGTTCCAAACGCCCCCTAGCAGCAACTACTATCCTTAACAGGAAGTTATGTAAGAAAATTGGACCAAATATCACGTGGTCCATGACGTCAAAATTGAAATACTGCCTAAATTGGGAAAAAAACGATTTATTTTGCCGAGAGATGGCGCTATCTACATCCGTTTCGGTTCAATAAATTGGGGGAATGAAGAGGGGAATCAAAGAATGATTCAGAACATGTAGTTGGCGTTAGTTAATCCATGGTTTGGGGGCGCGGTAGCTTCGCTAGAACTATAAGGAAGGCTGCAGTTTGTGTGTGTGGGCATAGAGCTCCCACAAGGCTTTTGTGGTGCCCTTTAATAACGCTATAAATGGTCGAGGGACGTGTTTCCATCAGCCTATCACCATAGGCTTATGGTGTTTCTAATCAGCCACCAATGAATATTGGTTTACTTAAGGTTTTTCTATTGCGATTTATACTTTAAAGCAAATATCAGCTACTGTGGCGCCCATAACACACTGATTAACCTTCTACACACCAATTTTATGTAGCCAAAGGCAGGAACCAATCAGAAATCGTCCTGAAGGGCGGAGCTAGACCTAGTCTTTGATAAGCTTATTGGGTCAGTCAACTCCACCCCTCGACTATGGGAGCATCTGGTGCCGTTTTTTTATACTAAACCACAGTCACAGCCGAGACTCGCTTTAAAGGGATACTAGATTGGGTAGGATTGCACTTTACGTGACCCACCCAACTAACAATGGTTTCTAGTTAATTGGACCATGAGGAGTCCGAAAAAAATAGTTAAAAAATTATTTGGCCGCCGCAAGTTGGTCAAAAAATTTTTTGAAAATTTTAAAATCCATGCACTTACCGCCATTGAAGCCGCTATCCGCTTAACGCATTCTGCACTCAATCTTGCAAAATAAGCCGAGGAGGTCTGTGAAAAATTGCCGGACTCGCGCCGGAGTTTTATAGCTATGGATTTTTTTAAGCTTACGGAAACATTTATTTCTGATAAAAGGAGGGAAATATAAATGCGAGAAAAACTCAAATGATTTGGGAAAATCGTTGAATTTTTTGGGAATTCAATAATTGATAACGGTAAATTTTGAAAAAAACCGTCAAATTATTCGGGATTTTTTTAATTCACTCAACATTATTTTTGGGAAAATGTGTCAAATCCTTGGTAAATATGATTTTTTGTAAAACAAAATTGAAATAAAAGGCGTAGAGAAAAGGTGTCAAAATATAGGGAAATTAGCAAATGTCAACGTCAATATTTCAGAAAAGGAGTCTAGTTTTTTTGCAACTATATTTTGGGAAAGGCGACAAATTATTGAAAAAGAACCAAATGTCAACATCAATATTTTGGAAAAGGCGTCAATTTATTTCAACAATATTTCGGAAAAGGCGGCAAATTATTGGGCAGTTAGCAAATGTCAACATCAATATATATGAGGCGTCAATTTATTTCAACTTTATTTTGGAAAAGGCGTCAATTTGTTTCAACTTTATTTTGGAAAAGGCGTCAATTTATTTCAACTATATTTTGTAAAAGGCGTCAATTTATTTCAACTATATTTTGTAAAAGGCGTCAATTTATTTCAACTATATTTTGGAAAAGGCGTCAATTTATTTCAACTATATTTTGTAAAAGGCGTCAATTTATTTCAACTATATTTTGTAAAAGGCGTCAATTTATTTCAACTATATTTTGTAAAAGGCGTCAATTTATTTCAACTATATTTTGGAAAAGGTGTCAATTTATTTCAACTATATTTTGGAAAAGGCGTCAATTTATTTCAACTATATTTTGGAAAAGGCGTCAATTTATTTCAACTATATTTTGGAAAAGGCGTCAATTTATTTCAACTATATTTTGGAAAAGGCGTCAATTTATTTCAACTATATTTTGGAAAAGGCGTCAATTTATTTCAACTATATTTTGGAAAAGGCGTCAATTTATTTCAACTATATTTTGGAAAAGGCGTCAATTTATTTCAACTATATTTTGGAAAAGGCGTCAATTTATTTCAATATTTTGTAAAACGCGTCTAGTTATTTCAGCAATATTTTGGAAAAGGCGACCAACTATTGGTCAATTATCAAACGTCAACATCAATATTTTGGAAGTCATTGCAACTATATTTTGGAAAGAGTGCCTATTTTTCGGCAATTTGATAAATGTAAACACCTTTTCCAAAGTATCGTCCTTCACATTTATCAAATTCCCGAATAATTTGGCACATTTTCCAAAGTATCGTCCTTCACATTTATCAAATTCCCGAATAATTTGGCACATTTTCCAAAATATCGTCCTTTACATTTATCAAATTCCCAAATAATTTGACACCTTTTCCAAAATATCGTCATTCACATTTATCAAATTCCCAAATAATTTGATACCTTTTCCAAAATATCGTCATTCACATTTATCAAATTCCCAAATAATTTGACACCTTTTCCAAAATATCATCCTTCACATTTATCAAACACCCAAATAATTTGACACCTTTTCCAAAATAACGTCCTCCAGATTTATAAAATTCAGATTAATTTGACACCTTTTTCCATGATATCGTCCTTCACATTTATCAAATTCCCGAATAATTTGACACCTTTTCCAAAATATTGTCCTTCAGATTTATCAAATTCAAGAATAATTTGACGGCATTTACCAAAATTTACCGTTATCATTTATCGAATTCCCCAAAAATTCAACGATTTTCCCAAAACATAGCAGTTTTTCTCGCATTATATTTCCGTCCTTTTATCAGAAATGAACAGTTTCAGTAAGCTTAAAAAATTCCATAGCTATATCTCCGGCGCGAGTACGTCAATTTTTCACAGTCCCACCCGGCTTATTTTGCAAGATTGAGTGCAGAATGCGTTAAGCGGATAGCGGCTTCAATGAGGGTAAGTGAGTGGATTTTGAAATTTTCAAAAATTTTTTTAACCAACTTGCGGCGGCCAAATAATTTTTTAACTATTTTTTTCGGACTCCCCACAGTCTAATTAACTAGAAACCATTGTTAGTTGGGTGGGTCACGTAAAGTGCAATCCTACCAAGTGGGGCTTACTGGTCCTCGGGACCAGTTTATTATTTGCAAATCTATAAGAGAACAAAGCCTGGGACCAGTCCGGAGACCGGTTTATTATTTCGGACCCTAGGGGGGTCACTGGTCCCAAGGACTAGTTTAAAAAATATCCTTATTTCCCAGACTGGCCGTGACTGCTGTATCGTTCTTTAAGTGAGCAGACGACTGTTATTGACGCGGCGCTCAGAAACGAAAAGTGTGAATGGGTTATGCCACAGCCCACTCGATCACGCAAGTTGCACGCGCTATAGAAGCCCGTCCAAAGAATTCAAAACCCATGTATTTTCGAGAATCGAGAGGGTGTAGTGGAAAAGCTGGTAAAAACATGAACGAGTCTCGATTTTTGAGACAAAAAGCACTGAAATGTTAGGGGAATTGTCGAGTTAATGAATAAACTTTTATAGGAAAGTGAAAAATGTAAGCTCTAGCTTCCTGATTTTTTTACTATTTGTAAATTAAAGTACACTAAAAAATTAGAAAATATTTTTAAAGGCTTAGGACTGATAGTTATTTTTCTAAAAATTATCAAACTTTTAAAACGCGCTGGGCAAATTATTCAAATAAATAATTTTTCCCCCAATACTTGTAGTACTTGGTTTTCACATATTTGCCAATTAGCTTTAACGACTAGTTAATTGTAATAATAAATAAAATATAAGCCCTTAAATACAGTATTTTGATGAAGAACATTATCAGCGGGATTGTTTGGGCCTAGTGTTTATTTTCTAACCGAAAAACTATTCACGCTTGAAATTTCAAAATTTGTAGGACTTAAGAAAACGTTACTACGCACCTCTAGTTAAAATTTCACGACATTTGATCCACAAAAAGCGAAATTACGCCCATTTTACCCCAAAAAAACGGCATTTTCCCATAGACATAATGCTAATTCTTAGACTGCTTTGACGAACGTTATCGGTTGGGCCTAGTGTTTATTTTTTTACTGAAAAACTATTCACTCTTGAAACTTCAAAATTTGTAGGACTTTAGAAAACGTTACTACGCACCTCTTCCTAAAATTTCATGACATTTGATCCACAAAAAGCGAAATTACGCCCATTTTACTCCAAAAAACGGCATTTTCCCCATAGACATAATGCTAATTCTTAGACTCGTTTGACCAAGGAGTACTAATCGGTCATATTCTTGACTTTTGGCTGTTTGAAGGGGCTTCTATAGCGTGTGCAACTTGCGTGATCGAGTGGGCTGTGGTTATGCAAACAGACCAAATAACGTATGACTTTTTACAGACTTATGAAAAAATATTGGAAATCTATAATTTTAATTAAAGACCATTTATCTAGCCAAAAATATTAATATTAATACGATTAATATGAAGGTTTGACTTATTTTCGTGCTAAGTTATGCCACTGTGAAGTAAAAAGACGTAGTGCTGTTTCAAGGAAACACTAACATTTCTTTCAATTGAAAAGAACCTAAAGAAGGAAAACCAAAAACGGATTTATGGGATAAGAACGATAATTCACTGGCCATCCTCGCATACTTTATTGAGAAACTTCGTCTGCTTATATTTTGACTCCACCCACAAATTCTGTATATAGCTACTTCTAGAGATCGAATTTGTGGGTGGAGTCAAAATATAAGCAGACGAAGTTTCTCAATAAAGTATGCGAGGATGGTACTAGAGGCTAAAGCTATGATCCGACGTTCTTATCCCATAAATCCGTTTTTGGGAAAACTTATCGGATTCGATATAAAATCGCAGCTAAAATTGACAGAATAACATGAAACTTCTTTGGAACTTTTAATATAAATTTTTGTCAAAGTATTAATTAAAACTTGCGTATTCTTACCACACACTAACCCTATAACAAATTGTACGCATAAATATTGATTATCGTATAAAAAACAAACTTTATTTCAAAATTACACTGGAAAATGAAATACTTTGACATTTTTTTGAAAAAAAAAAAAAAAAAAAAGGTTAAGGAACGCATGGTGATAAGTTTATTGAGGTGGAATGTCTTTATCAGATTTGATTCTAATAATTGGAGCGTCTTCATTTTTACGCAGAAGAATCTTGCCATCTTGAACCCAAACGAATTTGTACTGCTTTGCTTCAGCGAATTCTTTGACGCGATGCAGCAATTTCTTGTTGAAATGGGTCAACTTCTGGTTGATGTAGATTTTGTCATCCTTGAATGATTTATCCAAAGATGATGCCAAGATTCCAGTTGACCTCTTCTCTCTGAAGGCTTTCAACCAAGTCTGGGTCGTTTCCACCCTATGAAACGTGACCGCGATCGATCTAGGCTTGTTGGTAGCTACTGGATAGACACTAGTTTGACGACAGACTCGAATCAAATCGCTTGGAAAAGCCAAACCCAGATGGTGAACTATAGAGGCTAAAACAGATATCAGGTTCTCATCGGATTTTTCTAGAAAGCCGTTTATTTCCAAGGTGTTGAGTAGTTGCTCTTGCTCAGTGCTGTTCAGTTTGGACTCAATTTTTAACCTCCAGTTATCTCTTTCCGGTTTCGAAGCAATCAGTTTTGGTTTAGTAGCCAAGTTGTCGGCAATTTCCGTACACGACTCTGTTATTTTGGCTAGTAGTGGCGCGACTATTTGGGGCATTATAACCTCAGCCGAAGATGCTGGCGACGTTTCTACAGCAACACCTGAGACTAATCCTTCAAGTTTGATCTTCACAACATCTTATCTACAATTAAATCCGATAACATTCCTAGTTGCTTGTATGCATACAATATTAATAAATTATTGTTATTATTATTAAATGTACGGGAACGGATGAGAATGAGATGGTGGTCCGGTCACTGTGATAGGATGTTCTGATGTTGTCCAATTTGGTAAATGTTTGTAAATGTAGACAAGGTGAGTTGCTTTGATGAGTCAGTGGCGCAATATTCTGTGCTGCTAAGTGTTGCGGTCGATGATGAATTTGCAAAGTAGAATGTTGAGATGGAGTCTTAGTCAGTTCAGGAGGTTGGTGTAATGGTAAGGTACTCAGTGTTGTTTCACTAGGTTGGGTTTGTACTGGAGCTATTTAAGTTGATTTAGAGTTGTCCCAAGGGGAGGTGTCGAAGCTGTTGAGTAGGTTGTTGTTGTTGAAAGCGGTGGAGTAGCGTTTGAGTGCGTTATAGTCGTAGCAGGAATCGATGTCGAAGCTGGTGAGTTGATTGTGTTTATTGCAGGAAGCGATGGCGTTGTGGTGCACTCTAAGAAATTGGAGTGTGATTTAACACCTTTATAAGTACTTTATATGGGTCCAAATTTGACACCGTTACAGGTGTACATTTACACCCCTGAAGGGATTTAATAACACTTATTTGAGCAAAGATAAGTATAAAATTGTGCAACAGAGGTGCAGTTTAACACCTTTTTAACTCTTTTATCGCACTGAAAGTGAATTTTTACTCTCATATTAGTGTTGTGCAAATCCTTAAAGGGTGCGGCATAGCACCTTTCAGGGTGTCGCTTCACACCTTTAAGAGTGGGAGATTATTTGGTAGGATAATAGTAGAAATTCTAGTACTTTTCCTAGACTTAAGAGCAAAACCGATGACGTAAAAACACTATAGTAGCTACATTTTGACCACTCATGACGCATAACTCAAATATCGAGGATGGTTTTCCTGTTTAATTAAATTTTGATTATCCGCCATTCTGCAGTATTATTAGCAATTAATGCTATATTCATAGCAGGGTTCCATCTTGAGAGAACTTCATCACCTATAAGGAGGAAAGTTCTCACATGCAGAACTATACCTCTTTAAGCGAGGGTTGTTGCGTATAAAGTAATTTTTACGGGTTTATAAACTTCTGAAAAAGGCAGAAAGTTTTCAATTCGTACAAATGCATAGGGTATTAAATTAGTTTTGGAGGCTATAATATTCAAGCAGGAGATATAGACGTTCTAGTTAAATTTAATATTCTCTTTTCACTAAGAGTTTTTCGTGCACCAGAAACGCGTTCAATCTAATTTGCACTACAGATTTTACAAAAAAAAAATCCATTTAATACTGTAATTTTTCTCAAAATAATGATAAAACATGTCACAAAAGCAAGAGCTTTGCTTCTCAAGCTGTCCCTACTGTGAGGCCAGTATCTAACCTAGTCTCGTTTTTTAAGAGTATCGCTTAGCACCTGTAAGAGTGTCGCCTAACACGTTTAGCATAGTTTTATGAAGGTACAACACCGCCAGATTACCAATTTCTTTGTTAATTTTATTTAAAGGATAAAACTGTTTTCTTTCATGATTATCATCTTTAAAAAAAGGTTTAACAAGTACGTTTTTCAATAATTTTTTACTGTTTGTATTGACTTTAATATTAAAACATTAATGAAAAATAAATGAAAGACCTTATTCAAGAAACAAGCAGTAATATAATTTTTCATGTTTAATTTCGAACGGTGTTTTAATAGTGTTATTTTACACCGAATTTACACTTTAAATTGGCCCCTAAAAACTCAAGGTAATAAAACTCTCTTTTGGGTGTTTTTACGGTGTTTACACCGTTTTAACACCTTTTTAACACTTCCATTTCTCAGAGTCTGGGTAGTGATGCTATTGTTCGCATCAACGTTGCCGACAATGTGGACGAAGGAGTATGGCCTGATGAAGTTAGTGTAGTAAGAAGTAAAAGTTAACTGTTTTTAATTTTGATACGCTACTTTTTCCTACAGTAAAAAAATTCAAAATAAATTAGAATTTTCAGCTTCTTTACTTTTGTGTCTTTACGTGCTTTTTATTCTCACCATTTTGGAAATTTAATTTATAGTGGGACCGGTAAAATAATAATTAATGCGAGGGTCACTGGTCCCAAGGACCAGTTTAATAATTCCAACATGAGGGGTCGCTAGTCCCGAGGACCACTAACAAAATTCACCTTATTTCCAACCCTGTCCTAGAGTCTATGTTCTAGCAGTAGCATGTCTGTAAAATATCAGAGATTCTTCAAGACTTAATTAAACCACAAAAATACCTATAACCATTTTCAGAGCAAACTAATAATTTTACGGATAAGCTATGTAAAAGTAGATATTTCCCAATTAAATCAATCCATATTTTCTCAATTAAATCAATCCATATTTTATCAATTAAATCAATCCATATTTTATCAATTAAATCAATCCATATTTTATCAATTAAATCAATCCATATTTTATCAATTAAATCAATCCATATTTTATCAATAAAATCAATCCATATTTTATCAATAAAATCAATCCATATTTTATCAAATAAATCAATCCATATTTTATCAATAAAATATACCTCATCAATTACAAATGACTTACTCTAATCAAAAATAATCGAAATTATTAATTAAAATACGGGGTTTTGCGGGGAAAAATCATGAAAACGGTCAATATCCTTCAAATTAAGCACATAGATTCTAATTGAACTCCTCTTTTGAATGATTCTCATCTCCTTAATTGCAACTAGTGTAGGGCATACCAATTGAATTTAACTGAACCCCCTCCGATTTCATTTTTAAACTGGTCCAGGCGATTTTTAAACTGGTCATTTGCCCTGTGCCACCGCCTTATTACCCACGCTCCCGTTCGCCCTATTCGAACTGAGGGGAGACGGTGGGACGGCATAAACCTTAGGTGCCGCCTGGTTATAGCAGGGAGTATGGAACGTTAGAGGGAGTGTTGATCTAATGCTAAAAAAACCGACATACAGTGGCAAATGGGAAAGAAAGTGGGGGTAGGAATTTTTATCTCCGTTCCACAATTTTAGCTAAGGCGCAGGCGCGAGTAACGTCGTTTACTACCGCCAGCAGAGAGAATTTGCCGCCTGCTTCCGCTTCCATTGACTGCTGCCCCACTCACTCTGTTCAACCAACAATCAACGTCTGTTGGGAGGAAACCGAGGCTTAATGAAAATGCCAAATTGTTTTTGAAACGGTTGTAGGAATGATTCAAGGTATTCGCTTAAAAATATATGAAAGGAATATCCTTCCACGCGTTTCCAAAGCCAAAAACCCAGATAGAAAAATGTAAAAGATGGATATTAGCTTGTGGAAGACCGATTTCCAGTAGCTTCTATTCACTTTCAATAAATTTCAAGCTTTGTTTTTGGTTTGTGAAATGGTTTGTAAACGATATTTACCATGTCGGGTCTTGTTAAATACTTAGGGTTACTTGAACAATTAAAAAACAACACTTCTTATAGTTAACCATCATACCATGGCAAAAATTCAAACACGACCTTCCCCTACTAGTTCAAAGCCGGTTTTTAAATTTGACGCATGCGCGCGGACACCCCGATGAGGCCCCGAGTCAGCGCCAGAGAGAGACGATTTTAGCCACGAAGCGAACGAAGGCGCCTATTCACTTTACCACTCCCCAATAGCGTCGCTAGGGTTTGAAATTTGGGGGGGCTAAATCTGGGCAAACTATTTTAAAGTTATTATAAGAACTTAATATAAACAAGATGGCCCAAGGGCTGGGACTTAATAGTAGCCACATCGTTATCTATTTAATTAGCACATAAATAAAAAGAAAAAAATTCAAAGACCCTAAACAAAAATCAGAAGTGTCCGACCTCACAGTGGTAGCGTCTCTTGCTGCTGCGCCAGCCAGCCGGGTTCAATTCCCGGGTGCGGTATGAAATTTTTTTTAATTAAAATAAAACCTCTAACTGAGCTCAGCTACCACTATTGTTTCCATTTAAGCTAAAATCTGACGATAACGAAAGCGAAAACCCCGGCCAGTACTACTACGATGTGGCTAAAAATTGCATAATGGGTTCTTTGGAAAATGTGTAGACCTTTAAAACTATCCGTAAATTTGTGTCAACGTGAAATTATTCGTATTTTAAAGATGTACAACCTTTTATTGATAAGGACTACGGAACCGATTATGAAGGATTTTCACTCGTCTTTAGTTTCTTTTAGTTTTGGTTAGCTTTTAGTCCACACTATTGGGACTCCCTTTGAAAGAACATGAAACATTTTACTTGTCTTCATCTGTTTTTTTCTTCAAAATTTTACAGTTTGATATTGAAAATTTTTTATATATTGCTACAGAATTTTAGGTTGCTAACAGCAAATTTTTGGTAGGGTTTACGGATTATTTGGGGGGGGGGGCTAAGTTTGGAATTTGGGGGGGCTATAGCCCCTCCAAAAAAGGCCTAGCGACGCCACTGACACTCCCTCTCAAGTCTCTCCTCCCTGATTCCTGCTTTAATCCTTGTGAAATCGTGAAATCACGAAATCTTTGGCAAAAATCACGAAATCTTTCTCGTAATCATTGGCAAAATCACGAAATCTTTCTCGTAATCATTGGCAAAATCACGAAATCTTTATCGTAATCATTGGCAAAATCACGAAATCCCGCACGTTTTTCGGGAATGTCGGACCTCTGAGATGGGGCGCTCTACTTCTAAGACTTCTGAGAAATGGTCTTTGCTTAATAACCTACTTTTTAGGCTTCTCTTAGGGCGTTGTATTTCTAGATATCTAGTGATGTCTAACACCAGACTTCTCACGGCGCTCTGTTTCTAGATATCTTTTTGATATGTCTAATACAAGGTCTCTTAAGGGGCTCTAATATATTCAAAAGGCTCCCGAAGACCCAAAAACATATTATTGAAGACGTTTCAACATATATAGATCTTTCATTCACAATACAAGCAAGGGTTATATGATTAATTTCAGCTCATATGAAAGAAATGGCGGAGTATGATGTTGCCCCATGAATTGACTATATTTTTCAGAATGTTCCAAGGTAAGGTAACTTACTTCAATTGAAATTACCTTCTGAAAATTGATTTAATTTAAACACGATTAATGAATTTTAATATTAGTTAGAATGTTTAATTCTTGAACAACATTTTCTTTCTACAAATGGGACAACTCAAACAATTAAAATTATGTTACAGTAAAATCAGCATATTAAGTAAAATATTTACATTATTTCAAAAAGCAGTATTAACGTATAATGAATAATGGACATTCCACTATTACTACTTGATACCTTCATTTTGAAAAATTTTGAATATTTACAACGATCACATTTGAAGGGTTTTTCTCCACCGTGAATGTATGTCTGTCGTGCAATCAAATTTCAATGGTATTTCACCGCAGTGAATGCGGACATGTCCCAAAAAAAAACTCTTATATTTACTAACAAATTCACAACAGTCATGTACGTCTGAAGGGTTTTTCTCTATTATGAAGGGTATTATGTGTGATCAAAACGAACTTTCATGCGCTAGTAAAGTCACAATGAGCACATTTAAAGGGCTTTCCCCCACTTTGAACGCGTTGATGCCTGATGAAAGTACTCTTGCCAGTGCACCTAAAGTCTTACTGATGGCATTTGAAGGGTTTTCCACCATTGTGTATGCGTTGATGTTTGGTCAAATTAGGCTTCTGTACGCTGGAATAGTCACACTTATCACATTTGAAAGGTTTTTCACCACTGTGAATGCGTTGATGTATGATTAAAATATTCTTGTGAGTGCTGGAATATTCACACTGGTTACATTTGAAGCGTTTTTCGTCACTGTGAACGCGTTGATGTCTGATAAAACTACGTTTGACAGCGCAACCAAAATCACACTGATCACATTGGAAAGGTTTTTCTACAGAGTGATTACGTTTATGTGTGATCAATCCGAACTTCCGCGCGCTAGCGTAGTCACACTGATCACATTGGAAAGGTTTTTCTCCACTGTGAACGCGTTGATGTGAGATCAATACAGACTTCCATGCGCTAGCGTAGTCACACTGATCACATTGGAAAGGTTTTTCAGCACTGTGAACACGTTGATGTCTGATAAAATTACCCTTGACAGCGCATCTAAAATCACACTGATCACAATGGAAAGGTTTTTCTCTACTGTGAACGCTTTGATGTGTGATCAATATAGACTTCCACGCGCATGCGTAGTCACACTGATCACATTGGAAAGGTTTTTCTCCACTGTGAAGTTGTTGATGTGTGATCAATACGGACTTCCACTTGGTAGCGAAGCCACACTGATCACATTGGAAAGGTTTTTCTCCACTGTGAACGCGTTGATGTCTGATAAAACTACTCTTGTCAGCGCACATAAAATCACACTGATCACATTGGAAAGGTTTTTCACCACTGTGTATGCGTTCATGTCTGGTCAAATTACATTTCTGTGTGCTCAAAAATTCACACTGATCACATTTGAAGATTTTTCCTCTAGTAAGAATTTTTATGTGATGGTTTGGACCTCTTTTGTCTTCAGGATTATGTTTTTCCTTGGATTTATCTACAAAAAGCAAAAACTATATTTCATTAAGGAAATAATCACGTAACATCCGGAAAATATAGATACGACACGAGGAAATCGCGATGATACTATAGGATGTGGTCTTAACTTGTATCATACCATTTTTTATGCATCCGCCCATTATTATCGTTACACTGTGGGGACGGGGAGCGCGCGAAAGATTCCCAGAGTCGCGTCTACTTTTTCCTAGTTATATTCACGCGTAGTTTACAAATTAACATTATCTATATTGTATATAGAATTCTGTAAGGGCGCTTGATAAAATAAGGAATGCCAATTAGGCGTGTGAAGACACAACATTAAAGAAAAGAAGTAGTTTCTTTCTCTCTAAACCAATGCGAGGCTTGTTGTTGGTGTTATATCTTATCAATCACCTATTGTAATAACTAATAGTTCCATACAAAATGTACAAAATAGAAATAATACACAAGGGTTGCATTCTATCACTCACTGAATATAAACTTGGACCAAGTAACGCCACTATATTAATCCTTGTAAATTCTAGAAACCCCCGAAAGAAATAGTCTGGGGTGTAGCCCCTGTGTTTGCGCCAAACCAAGCCACAGAGCAGAACGAGTGTAAAATCTTCCCGTCTCATTAAACTATATTTTTACAAGAGTAATTTCGCTTAAACTATTTCTCCTTAGCACTGATGGAAAATGTCTTGTATGTAGTTTATTATTGTTCCTTAAAACTGATAAAGGCTTAAGAGAACCAAATTTTTTGACATAGGGGTGAATTTTTGTGCTAAACCTTACCGAAAATAGAAAGTTAAAGTTATAAATAAAAAATAAGTTAATGCGTGGTTCAAATGACGATATACGTGGGTAACAACAGGTTAAAAGTCAACCAAATTGATCCATTAACAATTAGTCTGAAACAGGTTATAGTTGAGTCTAAAAGTACGTCCAGGTTGGAACATGGGTTAGATTATCAGATTATCTAAGTTATATCCCAGCATGCTCTGTCGATCATCAAAAGACTGTTGGGAAATTCGAAATATCTTCTATTTTGGGCCGATGCCTTAATCTTTTCGATTGGCATCAGCAGTAGTTTCGAAATAAAATCAGATTCGCTACTTTCGCCAACATGGGTCGAGTAGATTTCATTCTTGTATGTTAAGCCATCAAATTGTTCGAAGCAGTTCATTGCATTGCCGTATAATCTACATTCATTAAGGATTCCAAAAACTCGCTTGCCCAACTTCATACTATCACCACTGACTAATAAGGCTTTGAAAATTTGCCGTAAAACTTTTCGGGGCTTTGGTTCTAGCTCATCAGCGTTTGGTTCAATGAACTTTGCACCCAGCAAGTGACTTGTGGGAGACTTTCAGTATTTCATTATTAAAAATGAAAATCTACACACCAGGCTGCTTGCGGTTCCTGGCCTCAGTAGAGAGTCCTTCCGAACTATACAAATAAATTGTGATAAATAGTCCGTGGAAACAATAAAATGAATACACCTTTTTTCTCTCGTAATACCTTTCATTTTGAGATTGAGGTTGTTGCTGTTCCGCAACTGGTAGGGATAATGCTTGGCTATCTGGCTCTGAATCATAATCAACTGGTTCAACTTTCACTGATACATCGTTAGCCTTTTGAATTGCTCCATTTTTCTCCTAATGTTTTAGACAATTAACAATGATAAAAGAATATTGCTAATATCTAACCTCATAGGTTACCTTCAGATCTTTGACTTTGTTTTTCAATTCTTCTCTGACCTTATTGAGAAGGTCAATATTCTCTCGTTGCTCATTAATAGTTAATTCATTTCCCATTCGCTCTTTCCTCACGTTTGAAATTAAAACGTCAAACTGAAAAATTCAAATAAGATTCCATTACTACAGCAGATTCCCTGGGACCTTCAGGCAGAATGCCTTTTAAAGAGACGAGCAAGAAAGATGAGAAACCAATGACGTCAACTATTTTATCAATTATTACCTTGTTCCTCAGTTTCTTCATTTTGTCATCTTTGCTTAAGTAACAATCTTCCTTATCCATTTCCTAAATCAATTTTGCAATTTTTAACTTCATAGTAGAACGAGGAATAGTTCAAAAATATCGCAAATACCTCTCCGAGAACAACTCTTTGAGAATTGACCAAATTCATGTAGGCTTTGCGTAAAGACAGTTTGTGAAGACACATTTCTTTCCTAAAATTAAACTTTGAATGAAGACGTGTTTCGAAACATGGAACATTTTTCGAAGAACAAGCAAATTAAGGAATGGAGAAAAATGTTAATATTTTAAACTACTAAGAGTTTACAGTGTTGCCAGGACCTTTGTGAGACAAAGTTGCTCAAGGCTGAAATGCTTGATTAGTGGGAGAGTGTAGTTACAAAATCCGATTCAATTGATGCATATTAAAACTGATCATATCTCGATCTGGATTGTGTCCGACACGAAAATTGAAAAGTTTTCGTGATTTCTGTTCAATTTAGCTGTTTTGGGCATTTGATTAGTCTTAAAAACGAGGACTACTGCGCCGCTATTGGTTTAGAGGGATTGGTTTAATCTCACAGGCTGAGAGACGTAAGGGTAAGGTGGGGCATAGTGCGCTCTATCACGAGCTTATCAGGTTCGAATTAGCAGAAGCTACTAAACCAATGGCGGCGTAGTAGCCCTAATTTTTATGATTAATTAAATGCTAATTATTTTGTAATAAGAGATCTTTTTTATTATTATTTTTTTCTTTTGTATTGAGGTAAATGTTGTTTTCCGACCTTTTCCTTCAAAAATGAATCAAGAAAAGGTTTGGGTTGTACTGTAGATACATTATTTTACACAAATTCAAAATTTAATAGTTAAATACCAATTATGTGAAAATGTATCAAATTGGTTCATTTTATACTTGCCAAATATTTCTAAATCTTGAGTTGATTGAAAAAAATGTCACTATTTGGGGCGCCTAATTCTAACTGCAAATTAAAGGGGCTGTTCGAACAGTGGGACAAACGACGATCTTCCTCATAGAGCTTAACATAGCGGGTGGGTAAAAAAGGAAAGGGGGTCGGACAGCCCCTTTAAGGGGCCTGCCTTTATACGCATGAAATGTCTTGCAGTTCTCGTGAAATCAGAATCGAAGAGTAAATTACAAATGGCGAAAAAATTAAATGAATTCCGAAATAACACAATTTTTTTGTAATAAGAGATTATTATTTTTTTTCATAAGTTTCCGTTTTATATTTAGAAAAAGGCCCTCGAAAAGGCCGTTCTTATAAGGTATAATGGGACATATTTCAGAATAGCTCCTGGTAGAGGTCGTTCACTTTTCTTTCTATGTTATTATATGTAAAATTGCATGAAAAAAATTATGGTGCAAAAATTTTCCAGCGCAAATGATTATTTAAAAAGTTACAACCGTTTAAGTCTTTGGCTTACGCAAAGGCTTAGAGGTCACGAATTAAGATCTCTGCAGACGAAATAACCAATTAATTAGCTGCCACCTTTACCAAAATTATATTCACCTATTAATTAGCTGCCACCTTTACCAAAATTATATTCACCTATTAATTAGCTGCCACCTTTTCCAAAATATTCTCCTATTAATTAGCTGCCACCTTTTCCAAAATATTTATATATTAGGCTTGGTTAGGTTATTTTAGGTTGGTTTTGGTATTTTCGTCTGCAGAGATCTTAACTCGTGACTCCTATACGTGTATGGTCCTTTTTCCACTATAATTGCTTTTTAGGCTTTTAGCCAATGACATGGATCCCTAAGCCTTTGCGCACGCCAAAGAATTAAAAGCTTGTAACTTTTTCAATAATCATTTGCGCCGAAAAATTTTTGGGCCATAATTTTTTTCATCCAATATTACACATAATAAACATAAAACAAAAGTGATCTGCTACCAGAAGCTATTCTGTAAAATTGCCGGTTTAATGTTATGTTACCCGGCCTTTTACTTTAAATATGAGAGGCTAATAAAACTTCACTAGCCCATCTGGAACAGGTAGAGGATTTTGAGCCATAGCCATGTAGTTTCGTAAAATTATGTGGTCCTGAGTTAATGTTTTTGAATATCGCTAGCCTGAGGAGACAAAATGCTCTGGCAAGTTATTCCACGCAATGATTACCCCATCAAAAAATAAATATTTCGCCGCGTCATTTCAAGAAGGGGAAGGTGTATCTTATGGATGGCTGTTCCATGTGTTATAATTGTTGACGCTGTATTTAAAAAATATGTTTGGTCTGGACTGCGTAGTGTAGTATTTTCAATCAAAACAACAAGTCGGGTAAAGGGGGGAGAGTCCTTAAGAGAGATTGCTTCTTGGGGACTTCTTCAAGTTCAAGAGATATTTTCATTACTTACCAGCTTAAAGGTTTCATCATCACAACACAATTTTCATAGCATCCATCCTACTACTAAACAAATTAAACTAATGATTCAAGACTATGTCAAGTCCTGTAACGTCTGAGGAATCTTTTCCTTGTTATTTGTTCTTCTTGGCGAACGAGTTTCTTATTTCTTTTACTAAAAGTTTCTCTAGTAATTTTAGTTTACCACTTGACGGTCCATAAGAAGAATGCCTAGCAGACGTAAAAGTTTGCAAAACCTCGAACTTGGAGGCGGTATTATTTTAGTACTGGAGTGGTATTAAGATAAGAAAATAATGCGTGTGGCACGTCTGCGGGGTGGGAAATAAGGATTTTTTAAACTGGACATTAGGCCAGCGATCCCCCTGACCTTGACGTGCCCTGGTCATTGGTCTTGGACACGAGCGACTAAAGCCCCCGAC
>JAEQBA010001072.1:0-17318 GCA_019434445.1 Phalangium opilio | reverse complement strand
TTTTTATGGTTTCTATTTTCAGAATACGTTTCAAAAATTAAAATACAGTTCCTATTACTGACAAATTTTGCTTCTTCTTACAAGAGCTATAATGTATAGTACGGGAGAGGGTAAAACTGCCTTTGTACCATCATAAAACTTAATGTTTAATATATACCATTGTTCGCCCACACTTGCCAATACGGCTAAAGTTGAGTTAAAGCGTGTGAAACAAAGTTGACAAAACCAAGTGTATACTTTAAATGAAGATCATGGAATTGAGCTTTTGAATTAGCTTCTCTTCCACCAACAAGTGCGGCAGCAAAGCAGCATTCAAATAGAGTTTATCACCAAGTTCAAACGTGGCTGGAAGCAGCCTAAATGCTAGAGAATGGGGTTGGAGACAGGTAGGATCTGAACTCAAACCAATCGTTACCACTCTACAACCTGCTCCAGCTGAGCTACTGCAGATGATCCCTCGTAAATGCAAGGAAGTCTGTGACTTGAAATGTGAATGCGGTAAAACTGGTCCAGTCTGTTCTTCAATTTGTAGACAATGCAAGGGAGTATCTTGTTCAAATAAACATAGAGATTTTGAGGCTCAACCTCAAGTAGAGGACTATGATTAAACTTAAGCTTAACCAATATTGATAAATATACTAATATACAAGTTGGTAAACCAAAATAAACCTCTCCGATACGAGACGCAATTAAGAGGTTATTCTTAAATAATTAAGAAATATAATTGATATTAATTAATTTATCGTCAGAAGTTTGCCGTAATTCTACTGAAGTCGTTTTAAGAAACTTAATTCCTAAAATAATTTTAAACATAGCTATTGTTGACGTTTGAATTCTAGCGTAGGCCTCTTTAACAATTTTGGAAATTTAGGGTATATAAGGCGATTGATTCACAATAAATGATAAGAAATCCGCAATTGCATGAACATTTGGTTGAATCCCTGCAATTGGGAGGCTAGACGTTTCTCGTTACCCTAGCCGATTGCCACGCACTTCTTGATCCTAACGTTGGGAGTAAAAGCCAAAAATTATACTGCGAACACGTTAGTTCCGATTTGCCAACTGCGAACGCGGTGACCGACACACAAAGACAGACAAACCCCCCCCCATTCATGTCCAGTATAATACCTCTCCGTGACGTTATCGTCACTTAAAGAGGTAAAAATATAATGGGAATATATATTTTAGGTTTAAAACCCGCTTTGCATTTATTTCGCTTGAGACTGTTTCGAAATACTCAAAAATTAGATTTGCCTTACCTTCCGGCAGGATTGTGAACTTCCGGTTAGTTGTAGGACAACATATTTTATAGGATGAATTATGTGTTTGAAAGTAATCTACAATTGAAGCCTAATAACTTGTTAATCGGGTTAGTAGAACCAGAGTTATTAAACTTTTTCTCGATTTTGGAAATGTATTCTGAATATAGAATCCATAAAATGCTTCAAATTCCCATTTTATATGAGGCTAATCTTCAGAGTCAGATTGTGAACTTCCGGTTAGTTGTAGGGCAAAATATTTTAAGAGATGAATTATGTGGTCGAAGGTGATCTACAATTGAAGCCTAATTACGTGTTAATCGGTTAAGTAGAACCGGAGTTATTAAACGTTTTCTCGATTTTGTCAGCCATTTTCCAATATGGCGGAAATTCCTCCAATGGGAGAGTGTGGGAGACCACACCACGTTAAAGAGCGCCCAAAAATCTATAAGATCTTAAATTTCCAGCTTTGTTTCAATTTGTTGCGGGTTCCCTCTATTTTTGGGCTAAAATGACTGTACTATACCAGTAGTGAGGGGGGAACTAAATTGTTATCCCGTCCAATGTTTCCTTTCTTTCTCTCACAGTGAAGTCTATGACTCTTTCGTGAATCGTAACTCCCATATTTCGATGTTTCCATGATTTTCCCTTCTTGAATTAATAGTAGTGGACCGGCTAGTGCCCATAGATTTACAAATCCGGAGTCCGATTTAGGAGCAGTGGCAAGAAAAATTCTGAAATGAAACAAAATTTAGCATGACGGAAGTTTCGAAGCTTGGCTCACTTCTCGAGAATAATACATTTTAGGCTTCCATACCCCTTTATCGAAAACATTAAATGCATTACCAAAGGCGGAATAGGAAGTCTATGGGCACTTTTAAGGCGTTATTTGTTACTTGCAGTTTTTTTGACCTTAATTATACAGGTAAATAATTAGAAATTTGAAATTGTAATTTATTACTTGAAAAATAGATGACTAATTTATCATTGAATTTAACTATTTATGTCTAATTGCTAATTAATTAGTTCAAAACCATTTTTCTAATTGCTATTTATAATTATTTAGTTGCCAGTTAATTAGCACAGCTCAGCAAGAAATTAACATATTAAAGGTATTCATGTTTTTTTGAGATTTTGAAAGATACAAACAATTTTCACTAGCGCGATTATTCTAAAAATCTTCCTACTATTGAAGCTTTTCATTATTACAGGCTAATAAGAGAAACCTTAATTAATTCTGTGATGCTAGAACATATCAATTTAAGACTAGAGATTTTAAAGAAGCTAAATGCGAATAATATTGCAAAAATTTCGAGAAGAATTGGTTTGGCATTGTATTTTATTAACGTTGTTTTACTTATTTATAACAAATTTCTTTACAACGGTGTTTTCATTCCCAAATTTATCGACATTTCAAAATAAAAAATGGCTTGAAAAGAAAATTATTTGTAACCACTAAATATTTTGCTTTAAAATTGCCTTAGTTCCTTTAATTTACCTCCCTTGTAATTTGAACAATTACTTAAAAAGAAGCCTATTAAATATTTAACCCACAGTTTCTAAATACGATTGAAACAAAGTGTTTCTACCCTTTTTGTCTATTCATACATCTAGATTTTCCAGAGTGAAAATATAGTAGAAAATAAAGGTAGGATCCTCAATTATTCATAATAGATAAATCGCGCCGGCATTTATTACAATACTTTTAAATCCTACGACTCATACCGTTCGAAGATCTCTGTTTGAACTTTCCATCTGTAGGCACTGATTGCGATTGAGTCTCAAGTAATTAATTATGGCTTTAAAAACTATTTAAACGCTTCAATTTTCCTAATTTATTATGAATACGAATTATTACTAATTAATATTTTCAATCCACCATAAGGTCATAAGATATGTTCCATAAGTTTGTCACTGGTTACTGAGAGCTTGTGTTGAAGTGACGTTGACAAAGGCTTAACACAGACTAAATAGAAAGATGGACTGGAAAACCGAGTGTACTCAATTCTAGGGTCCATCTCGATAGCTCTCAGTAAGTCTCTAGCATAAGTTTCATACTTACGGAAAATAACTTATTAACTTATGATCCACCTTATTCCCTATCGCCAGAAAATAGGCTTATCTTGTGATTCGTGGAGGAGAGGCACGGGAAGAAATTCGTCTGTCGGCTGCTACTGTAACATACCACAGACGAATTTCTCAATTTTCTTCCAGTTAATCCCCTCCAAGAATCCCGAGATAGCCCCAACTTAAGACGATTGGGATTAAGGTGGATTAGCTGTCATAACCGAGAAAAAATAACTTCCCCACTGTTTTCATCTAAAAGTAATTAATCTAACCTTGATATCTCACAAATGTCTGCGGTAATTCAAATTACGCTTGGAACCAGTTTCCATTTAAACGACACTTTAATTAGGATTATTTTAAATTTGTGTAATTAGTCCAAAATTCACATGTTGTGAAGGAATTGCAAAATAAATGCGAACAAACCAGAAGCCTTCCAGAAGCTATATCAAACCCATAATAGGGACTTGGCAGTACTACATCATGCAACGTCAGTCTACCTTCAGTAGTGCTAAAAAACCTACCAGGAGGAGGGGCTTATATAGCTTTCATTCTGTTAAAAAACATACCATAATGGCGCTGGGGGCGGAGTTAAGCCCGAATTGCCAAGTTCCTATTCTTCCAATTAGTTGCAACAATTAATTCTCCTTTTCAACAGAGATTAACGCCGATAACGATGAAGACACTTGTACGCGACTCTTAAGTCACATAACACAAGCCTGCAGTGTACCACATGACCACGTCCACGTTTTTAGTTATTCGTAAACCTTCGGTATAGTAACCCATAATGTACCCAAAGAGAAACGAAGAGTGAAATTTTCTTGTCCACTTTTAAAAATATATTTAGCCCAAGTCCCAAAGGCCCCACGTCAAGTGATGCTATCTGTCTCTGTTATCCGATCTATTTTATCCCTTTCATGCATTATCATTATATATAAATCCGCCTACAATTCGTCACGTAGATTTTCTTGTCAGAAGTAAATGAACTTAAAGCTACAACTCTATGTTAAATTTTATTTTCAACAAGCCGTTAATATAATTTTAAACATATTTAGCCTTATCAAACACAATTAGAAACTCTCCCAGATAATAATAAATACATTTCAACCATAAGATTTCTGGAAATCAGAGGCAAAATTCAAAAATAAACTTTTCGCGCCACGGTAATCTACTTCTGTCTCCTTTTTACCAGTCTTTGAACAACACTCCTACCCCGAACCCGATTTCCATCTGTTTCTTTCATGTACATGTAAAGAACCAACAGTAGTTGGCAGAACAAAACAGAAGGTGTATAATTCTCCCCTACATTCTCTGCACTGTCATAATGGATGGCAACCAGACGAGATTCTCCTCTCCTCTCGTTTTGTTGTGAAATCATAAACGCGTGAGGAAATTTTTTTCTCGCTATAGGATAGGCGACTCCGAGGGGTCGGTCATTCACGAAATCCAACTTAAGAAATAAGAAATCAATAACAAAATCAGAAATCCGGAATGAAATCAAACTTATTTCGCTGATTTCGAAATTTTACAAAAATCCGAAATCAGTAACGAAATCAGAAAATCAGTAAAGAAAAAACAAAATAAAAAAATCATTAAAAAAATCACAAAATCAGTAAAGACATCGCGAAATTCATTAAAACAATCACAAAATCCAAGAAAAAATCTCAGAATCCAACGAAATCAACAGAAAAATCTGAAAATACGAGGAAATCACAGGAAATACCTCAAAATCCGTGGAAATATAATCCGACGAAATCCGTGGGAATTTATCGAATCTTGAAATGAATCAAAATCCGACGAAATCAAACGATACACGAAGAAATCAAATTGGATTTCGAAATCCCCTACATTTTATCCAAAATATCCAACCCCTCGCTCTACTCCTTACCTCCGACGGCAGCTGACGCGATATATACACTGTTCCAGCTTCGGTGGTCAGTTCGAGCAATGCTAGGTCTCTATGGGAGGTAGGTTTTTGCGTACTGCCATCAGAAGAAAGCAATACTGATATTTAGGATTTTAAAACGCGATATTCTGTATAATGAAACAAAATATTTGTTCGTCGTTACATAGAGACCTATTTTTGCTTGTGCTGAAAGCCACTGCTGATAACCAATACTGGAACAAAGTATATAAGTCTATAAATCCACAGGAAAAAAACAACAAAATAAATCCTCCTCTCACAAAGACTTTAATAACTCACTCTAATACAAGAAACTTTTTCTGTTATAGTTAAAATATTGATTATTAGAATGAAATTTAAGTAATCAGTCCTATTTCTAGCTTAACACTTAAGTTTTGAGCTAATTTCAGGTTTACAAGTGGGGACCTAAACCGTCTTCCAACCTTATATCTGGGGACATTTGTGTATAAATTATTATGTTTTATATTAGTGTCAAAGCCTATATGGTTCAATCAAGTATTTCAATTTCATTTTTCACACTCGATAAATTTACAAGTGGGGACCTTCACCGTCATTTCAACAGACAAGTGGGGTCTTTTAAACACACATTTTCTAATTTCATGTATATTTTAATTTTATATTTTAAATATTGATTATTATAATGAAATTTAGGTAATCGGACCTTTTAAAGGCTTAACACTTAAGTTTTGAGCTGATTTCAGGATTACAAGTGGGGACCTAAACCGTCTTCCAACCTTATATCTGGGGACATTTGTGTATAAATTATTATGTTTTATATTAGTGTCAAAGCCTATATGGTTCAATCAAGTATTTCAATTTCATTTTTCACACTCGATAAATTTACAAGTGGGGACCTTCACAGTCATTTCAACATACAAGTGGGGTCTTTAAAACACACATTTTCTAATTTCATGTATATTTTAATTTTATAGTTTAAATATTGATTATCAGAATGAAATTTAAGTAATCAGTCCTATTTCTAGCTTAACACTCAAGTTTTGAGCTAATTTCAGGATTACAAGTGGGGACCTAAACAGTCTTCCAACCTTATATCTGGGGACATTTGTGTATAAATTATTAGATTTTGTACTAGTGTCGAAGCCTATATGGTTCCATCAGGTATTTCAATTTCATTTTTCACACTCGATAAATTTACAAGTGGGGACCTTCACCGTCATTTCAACAGACAAGTGGGGTCTTTTAAACACACATTTTCTAATTTCAGGTATATTTTAATTTTATAGTTTTAATATTGATTATTATAATGAAATTTAGGTAATAAGACCTTTTAAAGGCTTAACACTTAAGTTTTGAGCTGATTTCAGGTTTACAAGTGGGGACCTAAACAGTCTTCCAACCTTATATCTGGGGACATTTGTGTATAAATTATTATGTTTTAAATTAGTGTCAAAGCCTATATGGTTCAATCAAGTATTTCAATTTCATTTTTCACACTCGATAAATTTACAAGTGGGGACCTTCACCGTCATTTCAACAGACAAGTGGGGTCTTTTAAACACACATTTTCTAATTTCATGTATATTTTAATTTTAGAGTTTAAATATTGATTATTATAATGAAATTTAGGTAATCGGAGCTTTGAAAGGCTTAACACTTAAGTTTTGAGCTAATTTCAGGTTTACAAGTGGGGACCTAAACCGTCTTCCTACCTTATATCTGGGGACATTTGTGTATAAATTAAGAGATTTTGAATTAGTTTCAAAGCCTATATGATTCCATCAAGTATTTCATTTTTCACACCCGATACATTTACAAGTGGGGACCTTCACTGTCATTTCAACAGACAAGTGGGGTCTTTTAAACACACATTTTCAAATTTCATGTATATTATAATTTTATAGTTAAAATATTGATTATCAGAATGAAATTTATGTAATCAATCCTATTTCTAGCTTAACTTTTAAGTTTTGAGCCAATTTCAGGTTTACAAGTGGGGACCTAAACCATCTTCCTACCATATATCTGGGGACATTTGTGTATAAATTTTTAGATTTTGAATTATTGTCAAAGCCTATATGGTTACATCAAGTATTTCAAGATAATTTTTCACACTCGATAAATTTACAAGTGGGGACCTTGGCTGTCATTTCATCAGACAAGTGGGGTCTTTTATACACACATTTTCTAAATACATGTATATTATACTTTTGTAATTAAAATGTAGATTATTATGATGAAATTTTAGAAAAAGGATTTTTACGGTTCCTTCAAATATTTGAAGATATTTTTTTAAACTAGATAATTTTACAAGTGGGGACCTTCGCTGTCATTTCAACGGACAAGTGGGGTCGTTAATATACATGTTTTCAAAATTCATTTTAATTCACTTTTTTTAATTAAAATATTGATAATTATGATGAAATTTACATTATATGTAACGTTAGTCCCATTTTAAAATGTGGGGAACTTGGCCATCTTTTTAATGTACATCTGGGGACATACAGTTTTTTAAATCGAGTTAATGTTTTAAACGAAGTTAATTTAATGACGCCTAAAGAATTAGGAAAAGTAGTTTTCGTACGTCAAGTGTAATTAAATTATGAAAAAATCACCGTTCGGTCTGTGAGATACAAGATTTTATATTGTTATCGCTGAATAATGTATATTTTGTATTTCTAAAGTAGCGACATCTATCTGTGCTTATTTTAATGAAAACCCATTTTTGAGCCCCCACATGTACGCCGAAGAGACCATATGGTCCTCATTTCGTACAACTGGGTACCCGGGTGTGTGAAAACCTCTGGCGACATCTCTCGGATATGTGTTAATTTCCATGGTCCCCACTTGTAATGTGAAAAGACCAAGTACCTTACAAGTGGGGACTTTTTTAAAAAAATTAATTTGGGCTCTAATTAGTCTAATTATATCATTTATCTAATTACTTACATGTGAGGACTTTAAAATGTCCCCACATGTAAGTCGGGTCCCCACTATGTGGGTGAAAAGATTGTCAGAATCCCCACATGTCAATCGTATACAGACGCACACACACACACACACACACACACAGACAGACACGGCCGTTACAGAACCTCTCCTGGACTACGTCACACGGAGAGGTAAAAACGCAGCTAAACGTGGTAGGCGACACTCTGAAACGTGTTAGATGACACTCTTAAAAGCGTTAGGCGACACTCTTGCAGTGGCGTCGCTAGGCCTTTTATGGGGGCTATAGCGTCCCCAAATTTCAAAGTTAGGACCTTCAAAATAATCCGTAAACTATACCAAAAAATTGCTAGTAGCCTCATAAAATTCTGTAGCAATATAGTGTATAAAAATTGCAATAAAAAGTTCGTTAAGTTTCATCTTTGTAGAGATGAATTTCAGTATCAAATAGTTGTGGGGACTAAAAGCAAACGAAAACTAAACTTACAAATAACGAGTGAAATTCTTTCACCCACAATTGTCTCATAGTCAATAACTAGGTTCCGTACTCTTTATCAATAAAAGTTTTCTTGATATACGAACAATAATATTAAGCCCCTATCCCCCCCTCCAATTTTAAACCCTAGCATCGCTATTGCACTCTTGAAAGTGTTATGCGATACTCTTAAAATTATTGTGTGACACGAAAAATCGAGACTAGGTTAGGTACTGGCCTCACAGTAGGGCGACTATAAACGCCAGCTTGAGAGGTAAATATGTGAGACACATGTTGTTGTGACATGTCTTATGTTTATGTTGAGAAAATTTAGAGTACTAAACGGATTTATTTCTTTAAATATTGTAGAGTAGATTAGGTCTAACAAGTTTCTGGTGCTCGATAAACTCTTCGTGAAAAGAGATTATTAAATTTAACGAGTACGTCTTTATCTACTGCTATGATATTATTTCCTCCAAAACCAATTTAATACCCGATGAATTTGAACTGATTTAAAACTTTCTGCCATTTCAGAAGTTATTTAGTCAGTAAAAATGACCAACTTATCATGCAGTTTCACGCTGGATTTTAAGTCGATCAAGTGGCCAAGTTTTTACGCAGTTTCCATTGCATGCGAGAACTACCCTTGCTTAAAGGGGTGTAGCTCTGCATGTCAGAACTGTCCTCTTAAGTTCTTTCAAGGTGGAACATTGCTATGAATATAGAGCTATTTGCCATAAAATCTAACACTCTTAAAGGTGTCATCAGACACTCTGAAAGGTGTCACACGACTCTAGGAAAGGTGTCATGTGACTCTAGAAAAGGAGTCATGTGACTCTAGTAAAGGTGTCAAGCGACACTCTGAAAGGTGTTATGCGACACTCTAAAAAGCGTTATTTAAACTCGGAAAGGTGCTATGCCACACCTTTTAAGGAATTGCACAACACTCATATGAGAGTAAAAAATTAACTTTTAGTTCGATATAAGAGTTAAAAAGGTGTTAAACTACACCTCTGTTGCACCATTTTATTCTTATCTTTGACACCAATTGCTCAAATAAGTGTTATTAAACCCTTTCAGGGGTGTAAATCAACACCTGTAACCGTGTCAAATTTGGACCCATATAAACTACTTTTAAAGGTGTTAAAGCACACTCCATTTTCTTAGAGTGTAGTAGTAATTTAGAGGCACTTGGGTTCTATGGTGATCATAGAATTCCTGCCAATGTGGTAACTGAAATTCATTTTGCCTTCGTCCTCGGCAAGAAAGTTGGTAGTAAATTTAATTTTCGTTAGATCAGAATCAACGTAAATAACGTGTCTTCCAAATTCCCCTTTACTGGCTCAATTAAGGTTATTTCTATTTGCCTATAATATCACTTCGTGTTTGTCTAGATCATTCATAGAATTTCTAACTTTTGATTTATTTTCATAGAATACTTGTACACCGGTATTAAAAATGGAAAAATTATTAAATTTCGTAAGAGTGGAGATAGTTTCACGACTCTTCCTGATATACGTATGATTATATTTACAGTATCTTCGTAACGTATTTAAGTGAACTACCAGTCCTACACTCCCAGGGAATATTCGATAGACTATACGGGAGTTGTTTCTATAGTTTAGTTGGATTTAGTAGACGGGTGGCAATTTTTTAAATATAAGGATTCCTAGTTTGAGCTCCAATGCTTATAATCGACGTTTTAGGTCATCGGTGAGGTCAGCAAGAAATAATTTTCAAAAACCAATAGACGGGTGAGACATGATTAAAGGCAGATGCCCGAAGAGTAATTATTCTACGGATAATTCGACCATATGCGACGTTCACGCAAATATCCACAATCATATGTTATACTGACTGGTTTGTATGGTCAGTCTCGACTCCCTATGAATCGAACATTGGAGAACATATTCTCTCCTCGTTCCGCTAATGGCTAGTTCCGTTACGATAATCGGACTTCCCCCCCCCCCCACTAACACCGCACTACTAAAACATATCTTATAATCTTATGGTATATTACGATCACATTTGCTATTCCCAAATGAATTTATTATTTAGCCGGAGCGAAAAAACCAAGAAGGTTTGCAGGCCTTCGAATTTACAACGACACATTATTTGCTTTGGATGTTAACAATGGACTCTACAGCATTAACTTGATTAACGGTAGGAATTAACAGTTTATGGTATTAGAATTTTATTGATTGTAGCACTAGGAATGACCAACATTGCTCAAAGACTTCCATGAAACAAGACGGCCCAAGGGCTCGTAATAGTAGCCATATCGTACGAGTGAATAGCCCCTCTATACCCTACCCTAATGAGTGGATAACCCCTCTATACCTTACCCTAATGAGTGAATAGCGCTATCTTTTTCAATGCTTAAATGATTTACCGTGCATAAAATCAGAGTGAATAGCCCCTCGATTCCCTACTCTAAACAGTGATTAAATTATGACCGTATAAATTTACTTATGCTGTAATTCTAATATTCCGGCGAATCGAAGAACAAATAGTTTTTAGTGATAATCCCCTCGACATAGACTTATGCCGATGCACACTTATTGCATCTTATAAATTTCTAACAAGGACTTATGCCCAGAAACTTTTGAAAGAGAAAGTTTAGTTATAGTGATTACGCATTTTAGTGATTATCCCCTCGAATTACCTTTAGCAATGCTAAAATGATCAAACGCATAACGCTCATTTAACACTATGTTAGCTCTATCTAAACCCACATTTGAATTAACCGCCAAAACGTTCCAGTCAAACATAACATAGATGACGATAGCTTCCGAACGAGAACGAAACACATGAGAAGCGGGGTAGGAAATGGGGAAAATCGTTATCTATTTAATTAGCACATACATAAAAAGAAAATAAATATAAAAACCCCAAACATACAAATTCATAAGTATCCGACCCCACAGATAAAAATTCAAAAGTATCCGACCCCACAGATTAAGAGGTACCCTACCCCACATCATACCGACATTTTAGAGATAAAAATAAATAATAAAAAACTCGGAGTTTCTATCAAGTCTCTATGGTTCAGTTGGTAGAATTTCTGCCTATTGCGCCAGCGTCCCGGGTTCTATTCCCGGGTCTGACCTGAAAAAATTTTAATTCAAATTAAACCTCTAACCGAGCCCAGTTACCCCAATGGGTGGGTTGTGGTAATATAAAGTTCCTTTTAAGCTAAAATCTGACGATAACGAAAGCGAAAACTCCGGCCACAAGTACTACTACTACTACTACTACGGCTCGGGTCAAACTAAGAGCCTATCGTATACTACGATATGGCTAAAAAGCGCAACACCTGAAGCCTAGTCCAATTCCTATTTACCCCTCCATTTTCTTCAATGTTTCAGCTAAAAATAAACTTTTAGACTATAAGACAATTGAGTCAAATACCACAACCCACAATGAGTGCCATAATTTCTAGCTAGGTATACAATCTTAAACGGATGCTATTAGGTGGAAATTTTAGTGCCGTGTAAAAGGTTTTTCCTGGTTTGTTCAGAATCTAATGAGAAACATAGATTTTTCAATTTACCTAAAACGTAAAAGACCAACCTTCTAATTGTTGAACTTTCTAATACGCTAATTGTTTAACAATCAAACCCACCTCTTTCTTTCAAGTTCTAGAAAGTAGATTATTGATTTCTGAATCTACCGCAGTCGACGTATAATGATAGTCACGTGATAACACCTTTGGCGATATTTTCTTATATATTGCTGGCGCTGATTGGCTAGCTGATAGGCAGGGATGGCCAAATTACTAATTGGCAATTACAAATTACAAAATACAATTACAAATTACAATTGTAATTTGTAATTCAATTACATTTTTTCTGAACTTAATTGTAATTGGTAATTGTAATTGAACAAATATTGTAATTTGTAATTGGTATTTTGAAATTGACGTTTTTAAAACGTTGAAAAAGTAATTCAATTACATTAGTCAATTACAATTACAAATATGCAAACAAATGCTGAGGGAGTATGAATCAGATTCTCTGACTGAAATGTATCATCTTAAATGGGTATGAATTTTGTACAGCATAAGGCTAGGTCGAATAGCTTCTTTAAAGTGTAAGCTACATTTGAACGCAATGAAGAGTAAATTTTTTTCTCACGGTAGCTCTTGGCGTTCGAGGAGAGAGTAATTTACCATATTGAAAAAACCTTGGTTTTCAATTGCCTTCATGATTTCTATTTCTGTGATGTGACTGATTTTGTAATTTAATTACGGATCTCTTGTTTATGGTACGGATTTCGTGATTTTTTATTTTTATCAATGATTTCGGATGAGTTTGTAGTTAACTTCTAGTGGTATTTGTCAAAAATGTGATTTCGCGAGAAGCGTACGGCATATCGTTGAATGACCGACCCCTCGAACCTGGTACTTTCCACTCTGGGTGACTTTCTATTGCATTGGCATTGCTCACTGAGTTAAATAAAGGTACGTCCGCACTAGGCGTAAATTTTCGCTCGCCACGCTACGTACGCTACGCTCTCCACGCACGCCGAGAAAAACCACTGTCCGCACTTGCCAAATTTTCGCGCCAACCGCGCTGGGCGAAGGAAGCGTAGAGAGAAAAAATGTTCGCCAAGTTGAACTTTTTACGTCGGTCTCGCCGGCGTTGGTGGCGTACATCCAATCAGCGAGCGTCTCTGGCTCACGTGCGAATGTCGTCTGCTTGAAAAAATATATACGGTGCTTATTTGAATAGTATATCGTCGTGAATGACTTAAATATGGCCATGTCCTTAATTACCCTCGATATTAATGACAAATAGTCAAATTGGGTTGGTGTATATCGACAGTATTCCACAAAAAGATAATCCCTGTATCTTTGGAAATTAGGTTTTTAAAATCACCATCTATTCCCTACACTCTAAGAAATAGAAGTGTAAAAAACGTGTTAAAACGGTGTGAACACCCAAAAGAGAGTTTTTTTACCGTGAGTTTTTAGGGGCCAATTTAAAGTGTAAATTCTGTCTGTCTGTCTGTCCGTTGTTACACCCACGTCACCGCGTTCGCAGTTTGCGTATCGGAGCAAACGTGTTCGCCATTTCCGAACTGCTTTCACAGTCACGGAAATGGCTCCTCTACTTGAGTTCTCACACCACCATCTTCTGGTCTTTGTCCATCCCACACGGACACCAGTCTGTTCTTACTGGCTCCTAATCACCACCATCTTCTGTTCTTTGTCAATCCCACATTGACACCAGTCTGCACTTACACTGGCTTCTAACACCACCATCCACTGGTCTTCCGTCTATTCCACATAGACACCAATCTGTATCATTGGCTTCTACTCCATTATCATCGTTTGGTTTTAGGATATACGCGGCGATCAGCTAGTGTTACGAGAAACGTCTAGCCTCCCTAAGGTGGGATCGCCACCAAAGGTTTTCGCAATTGCGCTTTTTCCTTACTATTATAATGGAAACGAATCGTATATATACCCCAAATTTGAAAAAAGCGGGTAAGAGGGGTACCCTTCACTTTAAACGTCAATATTAGCAAAGTTTGAGAAGATAATAGGTATAACTTTATTTTAAACGATTTAACTATTATTAATGTTAATTATTGAAGATTAAAATAATTAAAAATAATTATATTTATTTAAATATTATAGATAAACCTCTCGTGCAAAGAGAGATATTATCATTGCCTCCTATATCTACCAAGGCCCGTCCATGCGATATATTTCCTTCATTGCCTCCTATATCTATCAAGGCCCGTGCATTGTGATATATTTCATTCATTGCCTCCTATATCTATCAAGGCCCGTGCATTGTGATATATTTCATTCATTGCCTCCTATATCTATCAAGGCCCGTGCATTGCGATATATTTTTCAAAACAACAACAAAAATGGGAAACCCCAACTCAGAAACATAATAACGTTTTCATTGGATACTTAAGTTTATATAATCTTCTTGACACGGAGAACTAATATTTTGGTTTTCCCAACTTGTTATCCTTTAAATAAAATTAAAAAGGAAATTGGTAATCAGGCGGTATTGTACATTCATAAAACACAGCTAAACGTGTTAGGCGACACTCTGAAACGTGTTAGATGACACTCTTAAAAGCGTTAGGCGACACTCTTGCAGTGGCGTCGCTAGGCCTTTTATGGGGGCTATAGCGCCCCCAAATTTCGAAGTTAGGACCCTCAAAATAACCCGTAAACTATAACAAAAAATTGCTAGTAGCCTCCTAAAATTCTGTAGCAATATGGTGTATAAAAATTATAATAAAAAGTTCGTTAAGTTTCATCTTTGTAGAGATGAATTTCAGTATCAAATAGTTGTGGGGACTAAAAGCAAACGAAAACTAAACTTACAAATAACGAGTGAAATTCTTTCATCCACAATTGTCTCATAGTCAATAACTCGGTTCCGTACTCTTTATCAATAAAAGTTTTCTTTAAAATACGAACAATAATATTAAGCCCCTTCCCCCCCCCCCCAAATTTTAAACCCTAGCAACGCTTTTGCACTCTTGAAAGTGTTATGCGATACTCTTAAAAGTATTGTGTGACACTAAAAATCGAGACTAGGTTAGGTACTGGCCTCACAGTAGGGCGACTATAAACGCCAGCTTGAGAGGTAAATATGTGAGACACATGTTTTTGTGACATGTCTTATGCTTATTTTGAGAAAATTTAGAGTACAAAACGGATTTATTTTTTTAAATATTGTAGACTAGATTAGGTCCAACGCGTTTCTGGTGCTCGAAAAACTCTTCGTGAAAAGAGATTATTAAATTTAACGAGTACGTCTTTGTCTACTGCTATGATATTATTTCCTCCAAAACCAATTTAATACCCGATGAATTTTTACTGATCTAAAACTATCTGCCTTTTCAGAAGTTATTTAGTCAGTGGAAATGACCAACTTATCATGCAGTTTCACGCTGGATTTTAAGTTGATCAAGTGGCCAAGGTTTTACGCAGTTTCTATTGCATACGAGATCTACTCTTGCTTAAAGGGGTATAGCTCTGCATGTTAGAACTGTCCTCTTAAGTTCTCTCAAGGTGGAACATTGCTATGAATATAGAGCTATTTGCCATAAAATTTAACACTCTGAAAGGTGTCACACGACTCTAGGAAAGGTGTCATGTGACTCTAGAAAAGGTGTCAAGCGACACTCTTAAAAGCGTTATTTAAACTCGGAAAGGTGCTATGCCACACCTTTTAAGGAATTGCACAACACTCATATGAGATTAAAAAGTTAACTTTTAGTTCGATATAAGAGTTAAAAAGGTGTTAAACTACACCTCTGTTGCACCATTTTATTCTTATCTTTGACACCAATTGCTCAAATAAGTGTTATTAAACCCTTTCAGGGGTGTAAATCCACACCTGTAACCGTGTCAAATTTGGACCCATATAAACTACTTTTAAAGGTGTTAAAGCACACTCCATTTTCTTAGAGTGTATCCTTAAAAACTTCTCTAATCCGTATTCTTCGTTTATTTACCTTTTGTTTACGTTTCTGAAGTAAAAGCAGTGAAACTATTTAATTAACTGCGTGAGCTAATCGTTCTACTTTACTACAAAAAGGCGCTATTTTAATATAGAAGGCAGACAACATTCTCACGTGAGCCAGAGACTCTCGCCGATTGGATGTACGCCACCAACGCCGGCGAGACCGACGTAAAAAGTTCAACTTGGCGAACATTTTTTCTCTCTTCGCCTCCTTCGCCCAGCGCGGTTGGCGCGAAAATTTGCCAAGTGCGGACAGTGGTTTTTCTCGGCGTGCGTGGCGAGCGTAGCGTACGTAGCGTGGCGAGCGAAAATTTACGCCTAGTGCGGACGTACCCTAGAGTCACTGTTCACTGTTGAACTAATATTTTCTCCAAATACTATATTTTATTTTTCAACTGCAATCGATACCAAGACCAAATCAGAATTTTTGCACTCATTCGATCTGACTCCACTGAAAATTTTCCCCATGATAAGCAATCTAATCTTTGTAACGTATAACACCCCACTACAATCGTCCGCACCGGTGGAACTGCTTTTCAATTACGCAAAAATGGCTCTTAAAACACAACGAAGACATTGTTGAAAGTCAACAGATTCTATAAGTTTTTATTTTTGATAATTCGCGCGTTAACTCACAAAATAAGTGCAACTTATTAATTTGTAATTTCAATTTCAAATATAATTCAATTAATAATTTAATTTGTAATTGAGTTTATCACAAATATCTAATTGTAATTTATAATTTGTAATTGAGTTTATCACAAATATGTAATTGTAATTTATAATTTGTAATTGAATGTTTCAGAATTTGTAATTGTAATTAGTAATTTGTAATTTGGCCAACCCTGCTGATAGGTCGCTTTACCAAAATTGAAATACACGTTATTGATACAAAAAAATTCATTCTGCATATCTATATCTATATCTATATAAATCAAAGTCCTGACTGACTGACTGATAATCAACGTTCATCCCAAACCGCTTGCCCTAGAATGCTGAAAATTTGCAGGAACGTTACTCATAAGTAGTAGGCGCATACTAAGAAAGATTTTTCCAATCCGCCGCCATCTTAATAAATGGCGCCCAGAAATGTAAAAAATCTTCTCTATGCAACAAAGTCCGCGAGTTTATACCGATTGCACAAATATTTAGTACACTGGTTTCCTTTAACCTTAAGACGGGCTGAA
>JAEQBA010001071.1:0-29605 GCA_019434445.1 Phalangium opilio | reverse complement strand
CCCCTTTAACCATGTCGTCGCACGTGGCCGTTACGCACCATTTACCTCCCCCCACAACTTACCAACATAGAAGTAACGCCGCCGCGGCCGTTAGTCCAATCCCTAGACAAAGTAACTCGGCCTTTAATCATCAGAAAAACGGCGTGGCCGCCCTTTAAGAGCCGAACGTTCTTACCACAATTCCGGCCAAGTTCGAGTCGATGATGATGCCGCGACCCGCGCGACTCGTGAACCGGAAACCGAAAAAAATGTCCCTGTCTTAGAATCGCGTTTCGTCGGAAAACGTGATCCCGGAAAACGTCGATGACGCTCCCGGTTTGAATGAATTAACGAACGTTTTCTACTCGCGAATCGGAACAAGTCGAGTACCAGATTGAGAGTCAAGTTGAAACACTCCCTTCGGAAACACCGCCAGAAAGTAATACGGCGTTGAACAATGAACCCGAGGAAATCAGTACTGTTTCGGAAATCCGGATAATTCAAATTCCGTTGTTGATAACATGGAGGATAGTGGCGTTGACTGGACGAAACTCTGCCCGCTGCTCCCTTCCTACGCTAAAGCCCCCGCGGCAGTCTCCAATGAACCGGTAAAAGTGGGCTGACTTGTTCAAAGCGAATGGTAACGCGTCAAAATCTTCCTCGATTGGAAGCGCGCTCGAAACGTCCAATAAGACGGCTGCCTCTAACGCCGTTAACAGAAATGGACACGCGAAAGATGACTCCTTCGCCAATGATTACGAAATACGCGAGATCGGAAGTGAGTTTGCAGAAATTTTTAAACCTGCCTTTGTAGGATCTTCACGGATATATTTTCTTTCAGAATTGTTACAGTCTTACAAAGCCGATTTTACGCCGCAACCGTTTCAACCGCGAGGTTTAATCAACCGTAGCAAATGGTGTTACATTAACGCTACTTTGCAAGCTCTGTTGGTATGCGCACCCTTTCACAATCTGATAAAAAACCTTGCAAAATATGCGCGTCCGAACCACAGCCAAGAGTAAAACGCCCATCATGTTCAGCTTGTAAGTTGTTAAAACCTTTTTGGCAAGACTTTATCAGGGAAACAACCGTAACTTATTTCAGAGTCAAACTGATCTCGGAGTTCGATTCAAACAACATCAGTAAACGAAAGAAGAATAAGGAGGATCCCAACATGGGTCTCCCTTTTGAACCAGTTTGTATGCACGCCATGTTGAGCCTAATCAAGTCGGAATGCATCAAGGGGCGACAAGAAGACGCTGAGGAATTCCTTAGTTGCATTTTGAATGGACTTCACGATGAAATGGTGGCCATTATTAAAACGGTGGAGAATAAAGGATGCAATGGTCAATCCGAAACAACCAATGGTCATCTGGAGACCGCTAGTGAAGATGACACGGAAGATGAGTGGAGGATGATGGGACCTAAGGGAAAAGGATCCGGGACTGTTACCAGGACATCGGCTCACTTGTCACCTACTCCCATCAAAGCCATCTTTGGTGGAATGACGCGTTCTTTGTTGACTTCCGGAACAGAATCGTCCGCGACTCTTCAACCTTTCTTCACGTTGCAGCTAGATATTCAAGTAAGTTATCAGACGTCCTAGAGTAATTTTCAGGACCGGGCCATGACCTTTTTTATTTTTTTTTTTGTCAGGGTGACGGTGTCGACTCTGTTGAGGATGCGCTGTCTCACTTGATCGTTAAGGAGTCAATCCAAGGTTACACTTGCTCCAAAACGAAGAAGGAGGTGGAGGCCTCTCGTTGCATGTCCTTGGAAGAATTGCCACCTGTCCTGATCCTTCATTTCAAGAGATTCGTTTACGACGACAAAGACGGTGGCTCCAAGAAGGTCCTCAAGAAAATGGATTATCCTCTTGACTTAGAACTCAAAAAAGGTAAAGAATCTTTTCAAATTTGAATAAATTTAATAATCCTGATTTAAATTTAAATTAATGTCAATTTTAATCAATTTCATTTCAGATCTGTTGTCACCAGGTGTTCGACAACGTTACAGTGCCAAATTTCACCGGAATTATAGATTATTCGCTGGTAAGTTCAACTTTAATTTAATCTCAGTTCATTTGAACCTCAGTTCATTTTCGAGAATGTTTTTCGTTACGTTTATTCCAATTCCCAGTTGTTTACCACGATGGTAAAGAGGCGGTGAAAGGGCACTATGTCGCTGATGTTTTCCACGCTGGTATCAATAGCTGGTTGCATTGTGACGACCGAAACATCAAGCCAATCTCCGAAGAGAACGTCTTGACGTATAACTCTCCTTGCGTCCCATACTTGCTTTTCTATGGACGTGAAATCCCAAATCAAGCAACGGCAACAGCGACAACGTCCAAATGAACGCGGCGACAATTTCGTAATCGGAACGGAACGTAACGTAACGTAATGTACTCTTTTTTCCTTTTTATTTTAAAAATTGGGGGTTTCCGCGCACGCGTTGTTCAACGGAACTACTTTTTGCATTGCTCCTTGTAAACTCGGGTGGTGAAAACCTTGTAAACTCGGGTGGTGAAAACTAGAAACGTTTTTGGGTTGGTTAAAAAAAAAGTAACCAATATAACATTTATTATAAGTTGAAAACGAAACATTATATCGTACGTGAAATCCTCTGATATTTTTGCAACAGTGACGTTGTTGCCGCGTCTTTTCGATTGGATTGGTTTTTTTTTTTTTTTGTTTTACTTTGAAGCCGTGTCCTATTGGTGATATTTTTACGCGATTATGCGCGTAACGCTTGTAAATACGCTAAAATTTGTGCAAAAGAGTTTGTTACGAGTAAATTTTTAATTATCCGTCTGGCTTCCTTACGTAGATAAATCACGTCGCCCCCGCAACAACAATTTGTCAATTTCCGTTACAAGTTTTTTTTTTCTTTTTTTAATGATTATTATTTACTATTCGCGAGTTTTTTTTTTGGAAAATTGTCCCGTGTTTATATCGAGTGTTAGTTTGAAAAAATGTTCTTCGGTTTTAATTTTAAAATGAAACAAATTCCGATTTTTTTGTTTTATTTTGAAAAGTTACGCTCGCGGAAAAAAATTGTTTAAATTTCAAACTTTAATCATCTTACATTGCATTATTAAGTATTATTAATTAATTAATTAATTTTCTAATTCGGAAGAAATTAATTGAGCTTAAACACTGATACGCGAAGAATTTATTTATCCCTCCATTTAAGTTTTTAATTTAAAATTTAAATTAAAACGGGTTTTTTTTTTTTTTTCAAATTTTGAAATAAGTGGGTGGATTTGTTCGTCCGGAATTTGAAACGTGTCGAACTCGAAATAAATGGATGGATGGATGAATGGTTTCAAAATCTGATTTAATTGACAGATTGTGTAAGATTTAAGTATAATCTCTCTCAATTAAGCTAATTTAATTAATTAATCCTTAATGGGTTTTATTATTTTTTTTTTTTTTTTTCAATTTTTTTATGTTAAGCGACTAATACAATGTAAAATAAATCCTGCGCGATAAATCCCGTGTTTTGAGTCGAATAGGGTTTAAAAAAATATTATGGATGGACTTTTTGAAAATATTGCGAATGAAAAACAAAAAAAAAAAAATGGTGCCTGAGCGAAAGAGAGAAATTTAAAAAAAAAAAAAAAAAATTAAAAAAAATTCTCGGATTAGTAATTTGAAAAAAGTCGAAAAATTATTATTAAAAATAATAAAAAACCACGATTAAAATAATAATTTTTCGCGACAAACTTTTATATAAATAATTAAATACTAAATAGGGAATAATTGAATTAAAAATAAAATATTTTGTACAGGATAACCGATACCCTAAGATAAAAAAAAAAAAGTTAAATAAGGGGCAAAAAAAAAAAAAATTAACTGTAAATGTTATTATTTTTAGGCTAAAATTGATTGATTGAGTTAATTAATTAATTAATTATGATAAAAAAAATTAGGCTATTGTTATATATATAAATATATTCAAATTTAACGGATATAAAGAAAAAGAAAAAGAAAATTCTAGTTGATTGTAAATATTAATTATTATACAATGTATCATTGACATTTATTATTTTGAGAGGAAATCATAGCAACGTAGTAGAACTTTTTCGAAAAGGATTTTTTTTAGGCTAGGAATTTTATAATTAATAAATTAAATTAAACTACCCCTTTCAACACGCAGTAATCGCTTCCCCGTCCTTCCCTAGATTAATTAATTAATTTAGTAATTAATTAATCATAATCAATATCGTTAAATTTAATTTTAACGGACGGCAGTTCCTCGCTTTAAAAAGGTATATGTCCCTCCCATAAGAATAAAAAATAATGATATTAGTGACGTTAGTGAAACTACAAACCACAAACCACGCCCCTTTTTACGAGAGGAATTTGTTCCCACATTATTTTCTATTTGTGAATTTGATTACCTTTTTTTTTTTTAATGTGAATTTAGTAATTTACGTTTAACGCCACCAAATATTGAAGTTTGAAATTGAAAAAATAATTTCGGTGGCTTTGGGATATTTTTTCTTTTTTTTTTTTTTGTTTTCCTAAGTTAATTTATTCATTAGCATATTATTAATTAATTTTTTTTTTTTTTTTTTTTTTTTTTAAGGATTTGAGTTTTGTTGCCTTTCTTTTAAAAATCATATTAATTACGAATGAGTCATTTAAAATAACTTACGGAATTTAATGGCGGTTTTAATTTTAATGAATGAGACTTTTTTTTTCGTAAATTAATTAATCAAATTGACTATTACTCCTCTTTTTTTTTCTCTCTCTCTCTCTGTATTTTATTTTTTAAAAAAAAATGGGAAAGATGGCGGCCGTTTTTTCAGATGCAAAATTAAATTAAGTAAGAAAAATTAAAATTAAATTTAAATTCAATGTAAAAATAATTAATTAAGGGATTAATTTAGAGCTCGATACGAGATTCGGAATCGTGCGAATAACGTCAAAATCGGACAATAAATAACAAAGTTACGTGAATTTTGACCTTTTTTGTTGTGAAATAAAATTAAAAAATATTTAGAAATTAATTAATTATTATTTTTTGACCGATTTTGACGTATTTTGAAGGGTCTATTATAAACTAATTAATTTGTCCCGTTAAAATCGCCTCTAAATAAATGAAAAGAAAATCAAAGTGCCTTTGAATTGAGTGATTCAAAGCATCTTGCTAAATATATAAATAAATAAATAAACAGCGGACGTTATTTGAAAATAATTAAATAGCGGGATCACTTTTCTGTAATTTACCATTTTATAAACGAAAAAAAAAAAAAAAAACTTCAGTGTAAAATTAAACGTTAAAACGGAACCCCTTTTTTTTCTCCTTTCAACGATGAAAGACAAAAACCCGAGGGGTCGGACGTTTGTCAAAATCCCGTACACTTCGTTTGAAATCTGTTTAAAATGTCTCTCTCGAAAATCCCGAAATCTCACGTCTAAATCTAAAAATCTTAAAATCTCACGTCAAAATCTGAAAATTTTAAAATCTCACGTCAAAATCGAAAAATCCCAAAATCCCTACCTTAAAATCTGAAAATCCCGAAATCCCTACCTTAAAATCTGAAAATCCCGAAATCTCACATTAAAATCTAGAAATCCCGAAATCTTCACCTAAAATCCCGAAATCTCACATTAAAATCTAGAAATCCCGAAATCTTCACCTAAAATCCCGAAATCTCACATTAAAATCTAGAAATCCCGAAATCTTAACGTAAAATCCCGAAATCTCATCCTAAAATATCAAAATCAGAAAATCTCCTCGAAATCTGAAAATCTCCTCAAAATCTGAAATCTCCTTCAAAATCTGAAAATCTCCTCAAAATCTGAAAATCTCCTTCAAAATCTGAAAATCTTATTCCAAAGCCCGAAATCTCCTTCAAAATCTGAATCCCGAAATCTTCTTCGAAATCTGAAAATCGTGTTCAAAATCTGAAAATCTCCTTTAAAATCCCAAAATCTTAAAATCTTGGACTAGATTTCCAGATTTCTAAAATCTGAGTCAGAACCTCAAAATCTGGGGCAAAATCTCAAAATCTTTGTCAAAATCTTGGACTAGATTTCCAGATTTCTAAAATCTGAGTCAGAATCTCAAAATCTGGGGCAAAATCTCAAAATCTTTGTCAAAATCTTGGACTAGATTTCCAGATTTCTAAAATCTGAGTCAGAATCTCAAAATCTGGGGCAAAATCTCAAAATCTTTGTCAAAATCTTGAAATCTCAAAATCCCGTACACTAAAATGCCGAACGTCCGACCCCTCGCAAAAACCCCAGTTGCTCTAGAAACCCTTCGATAAAACATAATGCCCCTAAAATAATAATTAATTAACAATATTTTTCATAATCTACTTTAATAGGAATTTTAATTAATTTGAATACATCTTAATAATAATATATTATTTTTTTATTACGAAGGAATTACAAATCACAAATCAAAGAAATGACACATATCATCCAACGTTTGCGTGTACGAACTGGTTAATTCCAAAATGGGTGAAGTTGGATTGGTATAATTAGTTTGCGTCTGCGTATCAGTCACTAGATCCTCGAAATTATTATGCCAATCAGCGAAATCTATGCCAGTTATGTCAGTTTGAATTTCAGCTGATAATTGAAGCGATTCCGTTTCGTTAACATTGTTAGGTGTATTGTAAAAATCCAAGAAATCAGGCCAAGGAGTTTGAGTTTGAATATCGGATAATTCCAACTCGGGAAATAGGAGTTCGTCGTCTAAAGTAGTTTGAGTTTCCATATTTGATGATAAGAAGGACGACAAAGCGTTTTCCTCTCGCGTCTGAGTTTCGATATCCAATGATGAAGGAGTTGGTGATGATGACTGAGTTAAGATATCACTTGAATCCTGAAATTATACAAAATTACAAATGTCACGGTAAAATGCGTGATTACCTAAGGATCAGAAGGGGATAATAGAAGAAGGATGCCACTCTGTATCCTCTTAATGCTTTAGTTATGTAACGTCATTCTTCCCAGGCGAGGGTATCCCTTTTAGTTTGCTTTCCCGCTCATCAAACTACAAATGGGTAACTCTCGCACCGTAAGGTGAATTCTATAATTGTTTGGCACTAAGTCCCCAGCAATCATCCCACAAACCTTGATTGTCTTGACGTGGAGGGACAAAATGCGCAAGCGCATGCATGCGTCTTGCCAAATATTTAAGCGCTAATAGAGTAATGACGAGGGAACTATTTATCGTGTATGTGATTCGGTTTAGTAACCTTGCTCTAAATGTTCCGATGTTGGGAAGAGTGACGTTACACTTACCCCGATTTGTGCTTGTACACTTCTCTCGAAGAGAAGTATTATATACTTCTGCTAAGGATATATTTACCGGTAGCCTCCTTTTCTTCGATGCGCGTGGAGAATTCGTGTGTCTTTTGGGTAAGATGACTGGTTCCGTTTTCTGAGCAAAAATGTCGCGTATATTGTGGGTGGAACAGGAATCTTCGTCACAGGTGTAATTGCGGGATTGTTGGGAGATCATTTCAGTTGCCATTCTCTGGCAAACGGTTGCCAATAAGCTCAACATTCCAAAATCATTCTCGTTCGAATGTGCCTGGTCAGTTCCAGCTTGGGAATCCAATGTTTCTCTGGCTCGCTTACATCTAGGACTCGTTTGAGTTCCCGAAGAACATTTGACGGACTTATTTACTGACCACCGCGAATTTAAAAGCATATCGAGACAGGAGAGAACGGACTGAGCGCTGACGTCAGCCACACGACGATCGGTGTTACTACCGCACGCTGATTTGTCCATTTGTTTCTTATTCATTTTTAAAGCTCTTTTCATTTTGTCCAGAATAATTTCAGTCGTTTGTGTTTCGATACTTTCCAAACGGACACTGTCACGACTACGGGAAGCGGATTTACGATTTTCATTGTGAACGTAACATTGGGAAGCTCTTGATTCGACTTGCAAACTCTTCTTAGACGAAGGTTTCTTCAAAATTGATCTTCTCGACGTCTGAGTTTCAACACTACGGCTTCCAATTTGAGTGTTTTGGTCCTTTTTCGAGGAGATATTCAAATGGGAAGGTTCGTGGGTGTGAAACTCCCCTTCGGTTTGCGTCGTGTTTTCCACTTTGTATATAACTGGGTCCGTGTAATCCGAGTTGAATAGTTTTCGGTGCGTGGAAGACAATCCGTTGATAATTTTGTAACTGGGTTTGGGTAAGATGGGTCGGAATTGACGCGGAAGAGGGGGGTTGCAAACGGGACCACACTCCACTTGGCTGCCTGAACTGACACTGACTATTTTGCCAGGAAATGAGGGGTGAATGTCTCCTTCAAACAATGCAAGACGGGACTTCACAGCGGGGCTTTCTCTTCTGGAAAACAAGATCATTGGCTTATTCTAGAGGGGTGCGGGTACCCGAATTTTTATCGGGTATTCGGGTAGTTAGGCTTAGCCGAAAAATGGTTGTCGGGGGGGGGGGGGTAACATGTTAGGACGAACCCAACTTTTGGTTCCCCTTTCTCTTATTTCAACACAGAATACTGGCAAAGGGATGATATACGCGTGTAGAGGTGTGTCGCGCTGCGTAGTGATTCTAGTGTCTCAGAAAGAAACTACCACAGATAGTTTACCTTATGGGAACTAAATTTCACTTTGAAACAGTGTTTCATGGAATTTCGTCATTCTTAAAATTCCGATTCTTTCTAAACTGGACAGTGGGTGGTCCCCCTTTCACCTCTGACTCCTATTTTTCTACCCGCGAATAGCCCGACAACCTGTTTCAGCTTGACACGGGTAATGACGGGGGGGGGGAGTATTTTTACTACCCGAACACTCGGGGGGGGGGGGTTACCCGAACGTCCGAACCGATAATCGAACGGGTTATCTTCGGGTATCGGGTACTCGCACACCCCCTATATTCCTCCTATAAATATATGCCTTACTTTTTGGGAGGTTGTATATTTTGGGGTAGTGTGTGTTGTGTTCTCCGAACATGAGTCAAAAGGGTTTCTCTCATATCATAGCTCAATCCGCAAGAACAAGTCCAATTAATTCCACAATTTTTTTCGTGATACGCGAGCAATTTCATCGAAGCGAATGTTTTAAGTTTACATTTTTTACACAAGAACGATTTCTCAGCGTGAACTTTAAGTAAGTGTTGTTTCAAATTGAACTTCTTGGTAAAGTACCGTTCTGAACCTTTCCAATAGAGACACCCTTCGTGGGGGCAATGCAATTTCACTTCCTCCGTCATTTCTCCCCGTTTTCGCCTCATAATTAATCCTATTTTAATAATTAATTAAAATTAATTAGTTACAGATGACCTTACTCCTATGTTGTATCGTCTAAAGTTCTAAACAGTAACTCACCGAAATCCGAATTTTTTCTTCAAACTTCTGCTCGCTTCTGCTGGAAAACTATTTACTATTATTATTTTTAAACCGTTTAATTAAATTGAAACATTTAAACATATTTAATTTTAAGTTTTTAAATAGTACAAAGTCTATACTCTACAGCCGAAGCTACAGCAGACTAGCTCTGCTAGTGGTCTAGAGTCTAGACCATTATGAGTACCTTATAGTATTCTAATGTCTATGGTCCCGAGTCTCCGACCATTATGAGTCCCTTATAAAATTATAATGTCCATGGTCCCGACCACTATGAGTCCCTTATAGTATTCTTATGTCTATGGTCTAGACTACGTACTTCTTTGCTTCTAGAGCTAAAACGTAGCAGACGATAATATTCCGTTCCAAACCAATAGGCATGATTTCGTCATGAGGGTGTAAAAGCCAATCATCGGCCGTTATTTCTCTCTGGCGCTGCCGCAGAGTTGCGTTGAAGAGCGCGTAGTAGTTTTCAGTTGCCGTCGGATTTTTGCCGGGTAGGGTTAGTGCGGGTTTTTCGCGGAGTATCGCGTATAGCCAGTTGTGGCCATGGCTGACCGAGGGGTGTCGGACACCCATAAAGTGATAGTTTCGCGATGCGAATTGGATTCGAAAGGATGCGTCAGTTTAAAGTGCATTTTAGAAGCCTTCAATACGCCCTTAAGCGAAGAACAAGCTTGGGCTGTGTGCTACGAAACGGTCAAACGCCTTCACAGTGAGCTCGAGACGGTGGACACTGGTCAACCAGTCTACGAAATCGATGACATTTCACACGTCCAAATACACAAGGATGGGATGGTGCACCCTTCCACCGTACGGGACTCTCAAATTGGTAAGCTTTAAAATCTTAAGTGTCGGGTCATACGCCTCATAGGTCATCCCGGAGCTATCTCGGAGGCTCCGGTCATCCTTTTGACCGCTGAAACCTATAGCCCTAAATCAAGTCTGGGCCTATATTACTGTTGTAGAAAGATTGTGTAAACCCAATTTGAGTAAATACATGAGTAATATGATACTCATAGTTAAATGTCAGTGCGTGCTTGTGGGTAGGGCGCTTCCTTCTTTAACACATTATCAGGTTTAAAGTTTAAAACAAAGCTACATATTTCAATCGATTTGTTGTTCGTATCTTTCTGATTGGAAATAAAGGAAGTTCCTTTTCCGAGTGCGTTCGAAGATAAAACATGATAACAAGACTTTCATAGTCACGCTGCGAACTTTGACCTCTTCGGAGATTCCATATTCAATCTCTAGTGACTGTACTTTGACTGCTGCTAGATTTCTCTAGTTTTTATTTTAATAGCGGCGTAGTAGTAGGTCTTAGTTCCTAAAATTCCGGAAGAGGTTATAGAACCGTTGCTTTTTTGAAAGTCTCCCATAGGGTATAAAATAAAGCGGTTTTTCAAACTCTTTCAAGTACCTATTGGCCGTCAAATACCGACCAGTTTCGGTCTTCTTAGCTTTCCCCCCCCCCTACCCCCGGGGATGATATTTATTACTCCATGTTACCAGAGGCCCAAAGCGCTGTTTTTTTTACCGAAATCTTCTCGTCCTAAAGTTAATTGAAGTCGAAATTGGACCCTCTAGAACAGGTTAGTCTCGTCAAGGGCAAGGTTACAAGTTCCCCTTCCCTCCAACCACCCCCTGTAGACCCAAGTGAATTTTTTAAAGCACTGTTTTCCCGAATATTTGTGGTACATTTGACTGAAAATATTTTAAAATTATATTTAACATATTACCAATGTAGAGCAATCGCGTGGGGTAGTACTTTACTCTATGTAGGCCAAAAATAGGCCTTAATTATGAGACAACGGGGATTTTAATATCAAAAATAATTTTTTACATTTACTTTAATATTTGGTTTAAAATTATATATTAGAAATCGTAATTATTTAGGTAGAGAAGTAATTGGGTAGCTTTCGGTCTCTGTAGGCTAAAAATAGGTCTCATAACGCTGCGGGTATTTTAATATGAATTTCATAATTTTCTCTATTGGTCTAAAATTATATTTGAAAGAGTAATTAATTAATTAGGTACGTAGTATTTTGGTCTTTGTAAGCGGACCCGTATTAAAATCTCAAACTCTCATTTTTTATTACAATTTACTTTTGTTCCTTGGTCCAATTAGACGCGAGGGTTTTACAATTTTGCAATTAAAGTCGAGACAGCTGTTTATTTTAATTCTAGAGGTCTGAAATTATAATTTATCGCCCCTCCGTTAATGGTCACCAATTTAAAAGAAAAAAAATCTAAACTAGAAATTCGAGGCGGTCTTTTTCCCATCCATTTCCGTATAGAACTCGAAAACAAATTAATTTTGACTGGAAACGTTTGACCGCTCATTTATATCAGGAAATGGCCACAACTACTCTGTTTTGAACGCATGCGTAATGAGCGGGCAATATTACATGACATTACATTACATTACATTACCCTTTGACCTCGAGGGGCTAGATACTCCTGAGTCCTTTTAAACAATAATAAATACATGATTTTTAAATAGAAAAGACTTATTTAATAAGTAAGGCTTAGCGTTTTTGACTTTTAACTGTGACACGTGACATTACGTAACAACCTAGGGATCAATTTACGTTACGTCATAAGGCGCGTAACTCAATCAATAGGCCAAAGTCATTACTATACACCATGGGGAAGGTTCATTGGCCCTGTTAGATTCGATTTTCCACCACTTGTTTTTGGCCAGAGGCTAATACCAAAGAATATATCAATTAAATATAGAATTTGGTCATTATGTTTATATGGCCCCACGGTACACGTTTCTGTAGACTCGAAGAAAAACACCAGTTAAAATTTCTCCATTTAATTTTTTCTATATTATTTAGATATAACGTCGTAAATGTACGATATGCTGTTTTCGAGTTATGATTTGAGTGTTTTAGGGATGACCCCTACATTAAATTAGAAATCATTGTCTTAATCAGTTTCTTAATTAAATTTAAGGGGTCATCCGTAAAATACTATAATCAATCTTAACTTGAAACAGTGGCTCTTATAGCAAAATGGAGATAGAAGTCACATTTTCAACTCAAAATTGATTTCCCAAAGAATATCCCCCTAATTTATGCATGCAGACTTATCAGAAACACCCTGTATAATAAATAAATAAAGCATTTAATTTTTTAAATTTGTTTAAACTTATAATTAAAATTAAAATTAAAATTATAATATAAATAGTATTATAGGACCAGTTTTTTTTTAATTCAATATTAACGTGGCTCGAATATTTTTTGGGGAAAAATATGAATTTTTTTTGTAAAGAAAAGTTGATGGCCTACAATGATCTTGAAATTGAGGAATTTTGGGAGATGAGCGGTCACTAATCGATAATTACTGAGGGAGAGATATAATTAATAACCAGAGAGATAAAAAATATCCCATTCCATTCCAGGAAGCTTTATCTCAACGGAATTTTAAATACGAACGATAATATTTAAAGGGAGACAAATAAACGTGGCTAGATTTAATTTCCCATTCGTATTTTCACGCTATGTTAAACGCAATTAAAGAAATTATGGACTGAAAAATCACGTGCGGTTATATATAGTTTTTAGGCTAGGAGTATTGATACCATTTACACCAGGAGGTCAGGCTATTTGGCGGACAAAGTTCAGTAGTAAGTAGCCTGACCTATACTGGAGGTTCGGATTAGCAGACTTCACTAAACCAAGACTAATTAAATGCTAATTATTTTGTAATAAGATTGTTAATTTATTTATTTTTTAATATTTTTCCTTTTATATTTTGCAAATGGTCGTTCTTTAAGGTATAATCAAAAAGCGATAACTAGTTTACTAGGGAGAACGTAAAAGATGCCTAAGTATTCGCGCGCCATAGTCCCAGTCCCCCTTTCAAAATACAAGGGGGAACGTAAAAGGAAGCCGGGCTATTTCGCCTCTCTTGTAATTTTCGTCATTCGACTCGCGCTGACGTGAGTTTTCAAGAACCAATGAGATGCTGGTTGTAATTTAGAGGCTGGCATTAACTCCGGACAGGCTACGTTTGGACTGTTGATAAAGCTGGAAATGTGGCGAATTTATACCTTCTCCCTAGTGAACTAGATATCGCTTCTTGGTATAATGTTATGTTACCTGAACTTTTCCACTATACCCTTTCCAAGGTTGGTTTCAGGTAAAACCGTAAAAACGAATAAATTATATTATATTTATAGGTGACAGTTTCTTGGCGCCATTAAGTTAATTAAAGATGTAAATAAATCAGTATTAATTTCCTTTTAAAATGAAACGCATTTGTATTTTATGTTAACAGACGATCTTGAAAATGTTTAGGGGGCATTTATAAAATTCCTTTACACGATATTAATAGTTTTAGCCCTTTCATCGTCATCGCATTTTTCGTTTTATATTCTCAGCCCAAATTTTACCCAAAGTGACTGGCGGCGATAATTAGATTCTAATCAGCGATATACCTTCATTAATTTTCATTAACTTCATTTTTATCCTATGATTAAATGAATCCTTTCAATGAATATTAAATAGTTTCTCATGATGACGTAATAGCTCGTGTATGTAGTATTTTTATATATAGGACAAATGTAGAATTGTAGATAGCACGTGTTGTTAAGAAATTTAATGTTGCGAAGTCAAAAATTAGTTAATTCATTTAAAGTTAATTATCTAGGGTCATGATGAATGTAGGACCAGTTTTTGGTTAGAGGAAACTTTGGTCTATTATAGTTTGAAATTATTTTCACGATATGTTCCATAAGTTTGTCACTGGTTACCAATTTACTCAAAGCTTACTCACTCTATCTATAATTGAAGTAAGCCAAAGTAATTAGTATCAGTAGTTAAATGGCAATTTGATCTTTTAACCCTAAAAGGGTTAGTCTTTATCGTTGAAATTTGCAGAGTTCTGACCTCCCATAAGAGGGTCTTTTTAAAACATGAGTTATATTCATCGCCTTTTTACCCAAGCTCTTGTTGATATTGTACCATATAATTAGTGTAGTTGGATAACTAAAATTTTGGGCTATCACATCCTAAAGATATTATTTCTGTTTTTAATGTTAAAGTTTTGGATGTTAAATTGCTCTAGTTTGTTACCCGCACGCTCTGGTTTTTTAATGGATTCTAAATTGAAAATTCGTGTCCATCTTGATCGCGTGAAAATTTTGGACGTTGTGGGTTTTGTTTGTAGGTAACGAACATGCGCTTGTTTTGCGGCCATTGAAAGAGTTACCTTAGCTACGCTTTGTTATATCAACGGGCGATTGTTTGTTGGTACCTAGTCTGGTTTAAGGTCAATCACGAAATTAACATTAAAAATAAAACCAGAACCAACTATATGCACCGACGGAAATGGTACAGTACCGTTCACCCAAGATATCTTGTTCATTCATCTGAATTGAAGACAGGGTTACCAGAAAAACCTTTAAATTTTTTAGGGATTTTGAAAATTGGTATTTTGAAAATTGGTATCAGGGAATATTAAAATTGTAATATTTAAAGTGTGATCAAAAAGTGATATTAGTTTATTAGGGAGAAGGTATAAGATGCCTAAGTATTCGCACGCCATAGTCCCAGTCCCCCTTTCAAAATACAAGGGGGACGTAAATGGAGGCCCCGGGCTATTTCGCCTCTCCTCAGTCGGAAAATATGACTGCAATTTTCGTCATTCGCGTCGCGCTGACGTGAGCTTTCAAGAACCAATGAGATGCTGGTTGTAATTTAGAGGAGGGGATTAACTTCGGACCTACTATACGTTTGGACTGGAGATAAAGCTGGAAATGTGCACGCGAATTTATACCTTCTCCCTAGTAAACTAGATATCGCTTCTTGGTCTGTTATCACAGCATAAATATAACGGGGTTGGGGAGGGTACTTAGATTTCAGTCTTATCTCCTTGGTCACCTAGGGAAAACCCGAAAGGTCAGGGATTTTTTAAATGAAAGATGAACCTAGCTGTGGCAATCCTGTTAAATCACCCCTCACTACGTCATTTGTAATTGTAAAAACCTGGGTAACAAAATTAGTTCACTTGAGAAATCGTTTCTATCAAAATTTGCCTGTCAACTTGAATTTCCCTTATCTTATATTGCTTTAGTTCGGTACTGTAATAGTATCTATACGTTTAGGACTTGGAGCTAAAATTTAAAATGGTTTTTGAGGTCACTGAAAGAAAAGGAATTTTGAAGGTCAGAGGTTAAAGACGAGGCTGTCTGGGTGTGTTCTTTCAATCTCGAGAAAAAAGCGGGTCGATTTAAAAAGCAAGCTCTACATTTCGTGGGAATTATTATTTTATATCCAAGAAGTACCTACCGATTAAGCCTAATTGTATGAAAGCGCGCGAGATTTTTTTCCCGCCAAATTTGTAATTTCTAAAAGTTTCGCGCCAAAAATCACGTTTTTCGGCCAATTTCTCAGACCCTATTATAGTATTATAATTCAAGCCAAGTATAGGTACAATTTTAAAATTAATTTTGAGTCGTGATAAGCTTTAATTATTACTCAAATTAAATTAAAATATTTTAGTTAAAAACGTGATATTTTTATCCAAATTTTCTTAATAAATTCGTCATATATTTTTCTTATTTATTTAAATTATTTTCCTAGCAAAAAATCACGCAAATTTTAGAATTTCCACGCGAGTTTCTCGTTAATCATTTTGTCAAATCGTGCTTCATTTCTGATCGTCCAAACAATGTTATAAAATCTTCTCCATTATCACGAATCGACCCCATACCAAAACCAGAAGGTCAAGTTCGGGGTCGAAACAATATTAAAGATCCAGTCTCTATTTACCTCCGACCTTTGAAAAGTTTGAATAAAATATTCAAACGTCATACCCTACCCTTCTATCTCTTAGCTCAGTGTCATCCCGCCGCTGGGTGAGGACAGTATAGAGAATGGGTAAAAGGGGTGAAAATATCCCACATTAAACGTCATGCCAATCAGATGCATTCCACTCTGTAAAGTTTCAATTTGTAGCCATTTTGGTGCGAAGGGGAGGAGCCATATTAAACAAAACCCCTCTGGCCTCTCTCAATTCCCTCATACAAGAGAGTGGCCAGAGGGGGATACACAGTTTACACCCCTCTCTACCGCCTCTAGTCTATTGTTTAGTTCAGACTGAGACAGTGAGACTAGCACTTTAAGAATTTAGTTCTTCGCAATCGCTCGTCTTGTATCTGGTTTTATTTAAGAGAGAAACTTTTATCTCTAAGTAAACAAGGTTACGAATGGATTAACCTTTTTTTCCTCAAGAATAACCCGTTGGTCTCTCTCTCTCTCTCTCTCTCTCGCGCGCTAAGTCATTCAGTTAAGAGTTCATTGTAAATCTAATAGGACGAGCAAGGGTGTTGAGCTGGGCCAAATTGGAGAGCAAAGACGGTGGTGATTCATTGTTGGAAGAAGCATCTCACCACCAGCACCTGTTATAGTCACGATTTGGTTTTGTTTGTTCTCGTTCCTAACGCTCAATCATCCATTTTCAGCATTTTTCACGCTGTTTCTTTTTTTCTTCAAAAAGAAAATAAACCTCTTTAAGCGTTTAACGTTTCGGTAACTATTATTTATTGTAATTAGGTTTTCCCCCGTTTAAGTAATGGGCTGGTTGTACGTGAAACTAATTGGCAGCGTTACAACAGTACCTGGAATTCTTTTAAGAAATTTTCAGGGTTCGTATGTGAGCTATGTAACCTGGAAAACCTGGGTCAGGGATTTGGGAAAAGGTGGAAATGTCATTGGTTTCGTTTTGTATGTCAAACAGGGTTGCCACAAGGGTCAAAAAAGATCAGGGAAAAGTTTGGGAATCTTTTATTAAAGATCTGCTAAAATGTTTGAGGTTCATCCGTCCAGTTGGGTGACGTTTTAAATGCCGTATTTTAAACGCGAGATCACGTTTGACCATACACCAAAATGGCGTATAAATAACTAAATGTTTATAGGCCTGATAACAATTCAATATGAAAATTTTTTCTAACCCCTAAATTTTAAAATTGGTCAGGGAAAATAATTTTAGATCTGGGAATCTCTGGAAACGTGGAATTCTAAAAAATTGAAAGTCTGTTTGAACCCTTATAGGATATTTTGATAACTTCAGTCTGTAGTTTAATTATTTACCGCTAATGAAGTGGGTGATTAAATTAACAACTATCAAAGGGTCAGTTATGGCCAAATCGTATTTGATAACTTAAATAATTATTTCACTTTCGATGAAATCTATGAAATATAAGAAAAAAATCAAATACTCCGTATTGGTGTTTGGTGTAAAACACCTAGCTAAATTATCATGTTTCAGATTCAAAGAGTAAATCTAATGAAGGTACCTTACAATACGCTCAAATACTATACGGTAATTGGATGGAAACACGGTCGATTAAGATCATTTTGCGAGGGAAAGAAAGAAAACAATGGAGAAACGTGATCTAACGAGAAAGTTTACAATCGGACACGCTCATATTTTAACAATGAATTCGAATTCTATATAAGTTAGAGACGGGGCATGGGGAGGACCTTGAGCCACAAATTAACACCTGCGCCTTTTTAGAACAAAAATATACGAATATGCACCCCTTTTTAAAACAAAGAACAATCAAAGATCTTAACTGGACATCAGACATTTTGATTTTATTTGAAAAATAATATGTAGTTTTCACTTAAGAGGTTTTAGGTGTCGGAGAGAAATTAAGGAAGGTTAGAAGTTCAGGATTTTTTAATTATGCAGGGTTGCCAGAGGGGGGTCAAAATAATCTGGAAAAGTCAGAGAATTTTATAATGGGAGCAAAACGTCATGGAATTTCTGAATTTCAACTAAGTCCATGGATTTCCACCTGGAGATATCAGGGAAATAAGGTTGTATCAACACTGCTAGTTCTAAAATTAGAACTAGAATGCAGTTCACGATTTTTGGTTAACTTGGCTAACTCGCAGAAGTTGTGATAACATTGCACTAATAATGACTCAAGAGACATACGCTGAGGAATTCAAATTTCAATCGCCTTGTACAATTTGAAACTAAAACAAATTTCACGAACTTTTTCTTTGAAAATTTTTCAATTCGATTTTTATTAATTTATAATTTATTTAAAATCAAAATAATGAAAAATATAGGGTTATCTTCCGTAAAATGCAGCGAACCGTGGAATCTCTTAAATTGAATCATTTCCAGTTTTTTATTTCAACATCACTTCGCGACATTTTCCTAAATAAAAAAATATAAATAAATTTCAAATATTTTCAATATATATGAACTTTTTTATTGAGACATTTGAAGAAATCCTGTATTTTATTATTTGGAGTCAAAAATTTAGACTTTTGAAGTTTCCTTATTGGATTATCGGTGCGGATAAGCGACCTTCGCAACCTTAGAAAGACTAGAAAAATCGTTGTTTGTACATATATATATATAGGCTGGCCTAATTTTAAGCCAAAATATTCGTAAATCAAAAGAAGTTATGTATTATGGTTTCTGCTCCAAATATGAATTAAATGAAGAGAGGATAAAATGAGTCATTTTAATCCCTTAGTACAGGGTGTTTCTGATTATGTTGTCTTTGGGAAATAACTCTGTGTTTAACTTCACCTTCAAAAGACCTTGAAAACATCCAGGAAAAATTAGAATAGAAAATTGGAACCAAATAAAAACTTTCCACTAAAATAAATAAATAAATAAATATTAAATTGTTTAAAAATTCTGAGGCAATAATGTAAAAGGGGGGAGTTAACGATTTCTTAATACGTTTATTCCAGCTTCCTTAGCTTTGTTTCAATTTCGATGGACAGACAGAAAATGTCACGCGACCATTGAATTTTGTTCATCCCTAGACTGAGGGGATGAACACTAACCAAACTGACTCCATTTTATTCTTTAAAGGCATATAAATATTAGGGTATAGTATACTTCCCCTCGGAAGATGGTCGCGCGCGCGCGCGCGAGACATAATAAAAGTGTATGACGTCATTTTCTTAATGATGATGGAATAGGTCCCGGTTTCTTCTATATATCTTTCTTCCGGTTGGTCGATCACCCAATGAGAAAAGAACACCATTATTATATAATATCCTACGTAGAGATCGCTGACCTTATAGGGGTAAAAAAAATTTGAAAAGAAATAAATTGTATGATGGCCATCTTAATTCGTAACATACGAAAAAGGCCAGCTGATGGTCAAAAGCGATTAAAAATATCGTGAGAAAATCCTTAACTGAAATCCCTACCTTAATCTGACCCTTGAATCAGGTGTATACAAATATCAAAATATTGAATAGGGAAAATTATTTATTTCCTAAAAGGCTTAGGCTTAACACGATTTAATTTACAAGAGTAAGAGTCACGTGACTTGCCATTTGGAATTTGATATTCTTTGTAGACAGACTAGATGGATTATTTAGTTTCATTTGTCTTAACTCCGCCTTGGAGCCCCTCCTCCTAGTATTTTTTAGCACAAGTGCAAGGTAGGCTGACGTTGCATGACATAGTACTGCCAAGTCCCTATTACGTCACAATTCGTAACTTCTGGTTAAATGAAAATCCATAATGGATTTTTAAAAATTCTCCACCATTTGGAAATATTTATCAGCGATTAACTTAATTAATTTGTTAATTGCCTTTTACTACTAATTAGAAACTCAGTATCATAGGTCTGCATTTTACTATTTTTATAAAGAAATCAATTTTGTTTTTGTCAGTCTTCGGTATCGCGATACAAACAAAATATTTGTTTATTTGGTCTGTCTCATTTTGTTTTATTAGCTTTAGAATGTTTATCGTTTAATTTTTCCTCGGAATGAATTTACCACCATTTTATTTTGTCCCCAAAAGATAAAAGCATCAAGTCTGTTGGTGCTTACACCCTTAAAAAAAATCAAAATCAAATTTTGCGTTCAAAACTTTCCCCATCTCGTGTGACGATTGAGTGAGTGAGGCTTGCTAAGGGAGACTTTAATGTTAGAACGAAATCAGTTCACTTTTTAAAAATCCCCCAATCTCAATTAACCCCGATTTTTCTTCGCGCACCTTTTTAGCCATTTCGTGGGAAGAAAAATAGAAAATGTAGAAGACCCTAACCTAACATGAATTCCTATTATTTATCCCAAGAACGTTGAAAATCTTGAAACAGTTTTTGTTTAGGCCTAACACGTTTTTCAAAATGATAATTTGAATTTTCACACATAAAACTATATTTATTTGTTTATTTTGTTTATTATATTTATTTATTTTAGTTTTTTTATTTTATTTATTTTACTTTTTATTTTATTTATTTATTTATTTATTTATTCTACTTTTTTATTTTATTTGTTTTATTATATTTGTTTATTTATTTATTTTAGTTTTTTATTTTATTTATTTGAACTGAGGGATAGAGTTGCCAATTAACGGCAAAACATTGCATTTGTACGGTTGTAAAACGCTTTTAAAGTATCTAGCGCAAACTTGATTTTAAGGGGTTAAGTAGATAGATTTCAAATTTTGTGAGGTAGAAATCGTTTCATAGACTATCCCATTGAATATTCATGGGTAAATGAAATGCATTTGTAATTGTAAATTGTACCACCAATCCCATGGACCTGACTCGTCTGTATTCTTGAGAACGACGCCAGACTAACTAGGGCATTTATCGATCTCTCTTAGCCAGCGAAGGATCTTTTTGCCTTGCTTTGTTACAACGCCCGAGTGACCCCTCCCCCATATCGACCCTCTCACTCTCTCAGACTATCAACATCAAAGTATAGCAACCGCTTTTTGTACTGCGTGGTCTAGCGCAACGACATTGCCAAATCTTTCTATTTTAATCAAAAATTTCGAAAGCGTTTTTCTGAAATAACTAATATCCTTATTTGTTACTGGACTGGAAACGAGATAACTAATAAGGTTTTTGTAATAAACCCGTGCGATCGTGTCGGTATGAGGAGAAAATAACTTAATTTTCCAGGCCCTAACTTGGTCTGAGATTTAAAAAGACAGAGTCCAAACGTCCATCAAAATGTTAAACAATTATAGCCATTTGATTTCTTTTAAATGAAAACTTGGTGAATTAAAGAAATTTAGGGACCGCGGACCCCAACTTGAACCGTATTATATTCCCTCTAATGTAGTTATATAATAATTTAGCAATGTTTTAAGATCTAAGTAGATTTAATAAACTAGCAAAGGAATATAATTTTAGATGACCCGAAATTAAAATTTATTGGTCCAATTTCACATTGAGATTAGTTTTTTTTTATTCTTTAGTTATTTTTGCAAACAACTTTTCTCATGATGAAAAAATATCGATCAAGTTCAAGGGAACACGCCTCTATCAAGGAACCAGTACTTTCCCACTCTTGAAATGGGCTCGTTCCCCCCATATAAACAGGGCTAAACTATGAACATTTAAGAATGAATCTTAGTTTTAAAAAATAGAATTCGAGGGAGGTCTTCTTCTAAAAGAAAGATGATTATCTCTAAACAAAATCATCTTTTTTGATCGATTAAAACATCCGCGTTAGAAATGGAAGTACATCATTTTAAAGTCTACTCGCTGCCTACAGTTTGACCTCTTGACCTTTGCCGACAATGATCTTAAGTATTTATTATTTATTATTAAATTGGTCATTAGGTTTGAAACCAAATTTTATAAAGTCGTGACTGTGTCTTGGAAAACAATGGTAGATATATTTATTATTATTTAAGGTCCGGATATTTACGTCATATAAATGTCATTAGATCTTAGACGTTATCTAAGATTTTTCAATGACATTCTAATTATATATTGTAGCTGTAGATTGTTTTAAACAGTCACGAATTGATTTTGAATCTAAATTCGTATGTAATATTAGCAAAACTTTTGATATTAGAGAGTTTAAGAAATTAACCGAGCTTCAAAGAGACTGGCCTCTTTTTTGAGACTTAGATCTGTCTAATTTTTGGCACGAGAAAAATGGTTCCACGTGCGTTTTTTTTTTTTAAATTTTCATTTTAAAATTAGGCTTAAAAGGGTAAAACGGGTTAGAATTTGTTTCTTTTTAATCGAAATAGCGTATAAATTAATGAATATATCAATTAGAACTATGTTTCCATCTGCAATATTGAACAAGATACCAGCAATTTAACATCTATGAGGACCGTTTTTGTCAGTTTCTTAACTATTCTATTCCATTGGCACAAATTTGAACAACTACCTCCCAGTGTAGATCTTGATTAGACGTTTAAAAACAAGGAAATTAATAACGATAAGAAACGTTTAATTAAAATTATAATGGAATAAACTGTTTGTCATTCTATCATTGTTGCCCTTAGAGGAGAAGGACTTGTAGATCATTCAGTCTTGAGTCAGTACTTGTAACTTGGCTTACAAAATGAGCCCGACAAGAATGACTACATCAGAATTAAAACCGAGAAATTTATCCAACTCTAATTATTGTTTTGTGGACATACCTCAGAATGGGATAAGGGCGGGTTATATCTCCTTGGTTACCATGGCAACCCTTTTAATAATACGGAGGCGAGTCACGTGGGAGCATCGCACGCGGAATAACTACCTCTACATTATTTTGATCGACTTTATTGAGAAAGGCCAGCAACACTTTGTAAAACCAATTTTTTCTTTTTGTCACCTGTACTTACGTATGTACATTTCATGTTGACCCCTGCGATAAAGGTCACTTGTCTTAACAGTACTTATTGGGTTCACGTATGAGGAAGTGTCTAAAACTTAATGATAAACTTAAGTCGTTAAATGTTATCTTAATTTAATGTCTGATTTATATATTTTTACTTTTTTTTACAGGTAAAGTTCCGAGAAAGGTAGCCCTAACGGAGTACAAAGTAAGACATTTTAATTTTTTATTTAAATGGGTTAATACCTTACTTTTTCTCTTACTTACACACCTGTGATAAGATAATTTTAAATATTATATACCTTGAAAACCGTACTGTTAAGTTGGCTTTTGCTAACTTCAATTTAATTAGCTTTATATTAATTATAATATATTTTTAATTGTTCACCCAATTATCAAAAATTTTAATGGGTAGGGTAGGCGGGTTTTGCGTCAAGGAATAAACGGGTTTAAACGTAAGAAAAGTAACGTGGGTTATTTTAAAATATCTCAAAAGTCAAAAAATTTTGAGGTTTTCTTATATATATAGTGGGACGAAGCAAAATGCTTTACAAAAATTTAGGACGTTAAGTGACACCTACGTTTAAAGACTATGACGTCATCATGGACGCCCCGCCATTTTTTCTTTATAGTTCTGAACAAATATTACCTTTGCAAAAGAAACAGTTTTCACTTTCAATGGATTTTAAAAGCATTTAAGAATAAACTAAAATTTAGGGTAATTTTTCACGCTGCGAATTTTTGGATTTTGGTGGCTCTTAGGCGGGGTCAATCTGATGTGACCTTTCATTTTTCGGTTTTATATCTATCCATTCCTCACGTACACCGATCGTATTGAATCACGTGACATTTTCTTATATCAATTGTTAAAGCGCGTGGCATTACGAGTTGCTTATTAAAGAGCACGAAATAAATAGAAAAAATAATTTAAAAAGGCTTAACGAACTTTTAAAATTTCTGTTCTAGAGCTTTACAATTGGGAATTTTTTTTAATAGTTTCACGCTGTATTGATTTGAAACAAATGAGACCAATTCCTATTTATCAGGTTCAATCGTAGTATTCAATTTGCGACTATTTAATTTTGGGGATAGTTTTAACTTTGTACTTGGCGCAAACTGGGGGTGGTTGAGAACATCCGGTTATCCGCCCCGTATCGAAATGTATTTGTTCGATACGTTACGATTGCGTTAATTAGTTTCGCAACAAAAAACAGTCACACACCAAGGAAATGTAGCGTTTCCAGCTACGAAATTATACCTCTACAAACAATTTGGACTTTGTTATCAATTTCTACTGTAGCTTAGGTTATTTAGGGTAAATCAACTTTAAATTTCCTCTAGATTGCGAAACACAGGGGGTCACGCACAGGTCAGGGAGTTTTAAGAACTTCAGCAAAGTTAGGGAGTTTTATATCATAAGATATGTTCCATAAGTTTGTCACTGGTTGCTCAGAGCTTGTCATAGATTCTCGTAAAGCTCAAGAAAATTTAATCTTAATTAAAAATCCTTTTAAATTTTTTCCGTGTTAGATGATTAACTCATTGGGTCTGGTTGTGTTCAACGCTCTGGACTTCAGTTTACAAATGAACGATGAGCCTTCAATGAGTCCAGCCTTAGAGAGTTTAATAGACGACATGACGTCAGCGGGTCCGAACGACAAATACGGTAAACGTAGTCGTATGACCTCGTCGCGTCGACATCAACGTCACGAACGCAAAAGGAGTGGAGGTTCGAGGGAAAGTGACGGACGCGAACGGAGGCGGCGCAGACGGACTTCCGGTGACGATGACGTCACTTCTTCCTCGTCGTCCGAAGAAGGTGAGACGTCGCAAGACGAGGCCTTCGAAGAACACCCCGATGACGAGGGGATCGAAAGGGACCATGAAGATGAACCCGAGGACAGGGTCCTACTTCCTGAACCACTCAAGTCACGCCTTCCTCCTCATGGAGTCCAAAGAGCCAAGAAGGGACTCACCTTGGAAAAGATTTTGGAGGTATGTCCCCGTCCGTCCTGTCCTATCTCTCTTTCCTAAACGAAATCACGTGGTGTTAGAGTAAAATTCAAAAGTAGACGACGTCATATCTTAACTAATATTTCAAATAGCTCCCGTTGCAAAGTAATTACCATAGGGTAAGAAAAATAATTCGTCAAGTACCTCGAGGTTATCAAACTTTTTCCGCCTTGAATGTTAAAAGTTGAAAACAATTAAGTCTTTTAGTTTAATTAAATTAAATTAGTTGAAAGGGTTAAGGTCGAAACAATGAAGTAGGTAGTCCTTTTCTTTGACAGTAATGAATTCATTCTTATAATTAGAGACCGTGAAATCCATTCATTGTTTTGTTTCAAAGTATTTTAATGACTATCCACTTTCCAAACCATTCACACTTAGATTATTGTCAAAACCCTGACAGCTAACAATAGCCGCATGCAGTCTTTATGGCCCCTAGCGGTTTTCAATTAGTATTGTTTTATCATAACGGGATTTCGTTTAACCGGTTTCCTTCTTAAAATGGTATTTAACTCTTTGATGAGATGTGATTATTTTCTCCGCGGGGTAAAGATTCAATTGCACCCCGAGGCGAATTGATAGTACGATATCAAGCCTGGGAAAAAGTCAATTATAATCGATCGTTCTTGAAATTAAAATATTCACTTATTAAAAGTTCCGCCTCAGGTAGAATTCCCATTCAAAATATATTACCTTAGCAAACTTAACCTCAAAATTTTTTTGGTTTTTAAGAACTCAAGTCTGACTTAGCTGTTTAAAGCGTTAAGCGTTATGTTAATTGCCTTAATTACACCATCGTTTTGGTGTTTTTAGTTTTTTTTAAATATCCATGTATTGAAGTAATTTATGCTACTAGCTTTACTATACAGGGTGTTTTGATAAGACTGACGTAAACGGTGTGTCTTAGGGTCAATCTAAAACACGTAATTGCGTAATATAATAATATAATATAATATAATATAATTTAATTTTTATTTTTCTAATTTTGATTTCCTTCTCCCCCCAATCTGGGGTCAGAGGGCCCGGTTAGGTTTTATATTTGTAGTAATAAAAATTATGGTGAGGCCTTTGAAAGGTAACTGGGGCAGTTTTCCCAAAGACACGATTGATTACCCAAGGTCAGGGAGAGCACCTGAAAAAATGAGGGAATTTAAAAAAAAAAACCAGGGACACCTGGAAAGTCATGTAGAAATTTGAACATGAAAATATTATGTTTTACATCGATTTAGGGACTTCTAAATTTAAATAATTATTTAGGTGATGTTTTTAAGTGAAATTACAGAAATTCCTGAGTTGAAATTTGAGGTGAATGTTGAGTATATTTAGGCGTAGTTCATTGGCCCTTAAAGAACCTAATCTTTCACCTCATTATTACTATTTTTTCTTTTTTCTCTGCAATAATAAATTATTTCTCGCATTCTCGTTATTAGCAACTGTTGGTCCTTGAAAAAGGTCCGTTATTTATATTGAAATGAATTTTTCGGGTAGACGCTTCGCTCGAAGTAGCCAGCAAACGGGTTGATCGACCAATGATTGAAGACTTCTTCTTTTCTTCAAATGTCGGTTTAAGATATCTCTCACCCTAAATTCCAATACAAATCTGAACTTCGCTAAATATAAAATACGTCATTTATCATTTACGTTTTTTAAAGCCAGTTTTTATTATAATACCAGTATTATTTTTTTTTCTATCATTTTCAAAAGAATTGGGTAATTTTTGAAATTAGCAGACTTGCCCCTTCTTATTCTCTCTCAAAAATTTATTCATAGAGAGTATTCCTTTATTTTTCGAAACTCTAGGTAGTGTTTACCTTTAAAATAAAGATAAACCAAAAGTTAATAAAAAAAATTTATGGCTGACCCCTTAAAGTTAATTAAGAAACGAATTAAGACAATTATTTCTAATTTAATTAATTCAGGGGCCATCCCTAAAACACTCCATCAAATCCTAACTCAAAAACAGTGTCCCTTGGGGTTCAAAATTGAGATATAAGTTATGCATTTTTCGACTCAAAATTGATTTCCCATTGTACTTTGGTTCTCATAACACATTGCATTTACTCTGGTGCCTTACTTCTCTAACCAATGGAAAGAAAAGAACAATTACCTACCTACTTTGGGTTGAATTTAATACACACTCCATTGTTGTTAAATCTGAGAAAAAAATCTCATAATTTTTATCATCAAAAAACGGTAGTCATTAACGCTCCAGAAGTAAACGAACTGAAAACCTTAAAAAACGCCTACTTGAAAACAACATCGAATTCGAACCTGCATGGGAAGGATATTTGAAGTTAGACGTAGGCGTATATAAGATATCTATATAGATCCACGATTTTATGATCCCCACAATGCAATATAGCACCCAAATCCAAATGACTTGATATATAATATTTTTCATATTTCGGTATCTTTCGAGGTAGATTTCTTCTAAATTAAAGGATTATTTTTTTATTTTTCAAAGGGTGACCCAAAAAACGTATAGCGTAGGGAGAGATACACGAGTTCGCGAATTCCAAACTTTTAAAAAAAAATGTATTTATCTTATTTCAAAACCAGTATGCACAAATTTCTAAACTAAAAAAAATATTAGGTTTTTACGACCTTTATGATGATGTTATATGTAATGACTGGATAAGGAAAAGATATACAGGGTGTTTCTGATAATTAAAGGGTGTATTTGGTCTTTGGGTTAATCAGAGTGGAATGTGATGTCGAAGAACACGAGGTCTATAACATTTACTTAACGAAGATGGGCTCCTGAAACAATTAGGAAATAGTTATAACACATTTGGAGTGATTAGGTTTACATTACCAGCGTATGCAAACTTCTACGCATTCAAAAATTTGCTTTTGCTAGTTGAGGTTCAGTAACATTCGTCGATTGAAGATTATTGAAGGCTGATATGTCTAAGTTACTTCACATGTGAGAATTGGGTCCAAATTTTGGGAGCCCCTTATCTCTTTAACTAAATGTTACAGACCCTTTAATTTATGTAGACTTATCATTAACACCTGTATTTAATGAGCTTTTGAGGGTTAGTTTAAAAACTTCCGCTTTATTTTGAATTGAAACGTAGTGCGTAAGTCAAGTAGTTAAGACTTATGTTTGTGTATCTAATATGTAGGCGAGATATTTTTAAGAATGTGTTTTAAAAAAGAAAAAATAAGTTACTTCAAAGCGACGCCCTCGACGACAAGAATCACTAACTTCCTGTCGGTGTTAAAATTATATAAGTAATATAATGTTCAATAAGTATCTAATGATCTCGCGTTAATTCGATTCTAGTGTGTGTTTTAATTTAAGAGCGATTTCCGGCAACCCAATTACAAATCAAAACCCTGTATGGTGAGGCCAAGAAGGCATATCTAGTTTAATGGGGAGAAGGTATAGATGCCTAAGTATTCACGCGCCATAGTCCCAGTCCCCCTTTCAAAATACAAGGGGGGACGTAAAAGGACGCCGGGCTATTTCGCTGCCTCTCCTCAGTCGGAAAATATGACTGTAATTTTCGTCATTCGCGTCGCGCTGACGTCGTAAGTTTTCAAGAACCAATGAGATGCTGGTTGTAATTTAGAGGCCGGGATTAACTCCGGACCTATACGTTTGGATTTGAGATAAAGCTGGAAATGTGGCGAATTTATACCTTCTCCCTAATAAACTAAATATTAGAGATGGGCCGATACCGATGCCATATCGGTATCGGTACCGATATTTGGCCTTAACCGATATATCGGTATCGGTAAAAATGAACCGATATTTCTACCCGATTTTTTGAAGAAAATAAACACTTATGTTAAGAGTAGATGACGCCATAAGACCTAAACTCTGAGACAGCACATTTCATCTATTTTTGGATAACGTATCTAGTGTCTAAAATGGGTTTTTCGTATGATAAGCCAGTTTTATAGTTTCAAGTACCGAAATTGGATCGAGAATCATCAATAGAGATGGGCCGATACCGATACCATATCGGTTCGGTTTGATATCGGTTTAATCGAAGGATCGGGGAAAATATCGGTATCGGTACGTATCGGTTCCCAAGTATCGGATCATATCGGTATCGGTTTAAACTGGTATCGGCCCATCTCTACTAAATATCACTTCTTGGTGAGGCATTGTTATTGACATGGAGAAGTTTAACAGGAGTTTATTTTGTATTCTACACCTTGAGTCTAACTTCCCACAGTTGTTACTTGTGGTAAATTTAGTCATTTTGCTATCAACGCTGTTGTTACTACTACTGTCTTTGCATGGTAATTAACTCGGTGATCATTTGAGGAACCAGTTTATCTAATTGTCTTAATTGTCCTCCGTAAGATTTCTGGTGGTTATTATCAACCCACAGACCACACGCGATTGTCCTTCAAGGTTTTCTTAACGCGTTTTTAGCACTTTTCCACTGATTATTAAGTAGTAATTAAATACTTTAGAGTAATTTATTCTCCAGTGTCCTTTTTGAGAAGCGAACTAAGGTTTCCAGATGGTTAAGAGGACTAAGGTTGTGTTTTTTTTGTGGTGGATTTAAAAAGGACCGCGCCTATAACGTGGGTTTTAAAAATAAGCGCGGGCTTAGTGGTTTTAGTACCTTTGGTCTAAAAAATCGTCTACTTGTCAAAAGACAAAAAAGAAATGTTTTAACCTCTTTGCTGAATATATTGATTTTACCGACCTTCAAACTGCTTTT